>JALIZH010018971.1:0-27387 GCA_030522465.1 Rhipicephalus appendiculatus
TAAGAAAGAGGGGACGTCAGTAATGGTGTTATGTCAGGACAACATGTCATGACGACCTCCTCATTGTTTTTCTGCCGTGTCTGCTTTATGCCTGTGCTTTTCCCAGTAACATGTCTGGCGCGTTCGCAATTATAAACGATTTTGCTTGCCTTCCGGTCGGGCTGCCATATTAGGGGCGCTTAGGAGGGCTCACCAGTACGAGTACCCATGGGGGGAATACATGCGCACTTAGAGAAGCCCTAATGTGCCCAAAGTTTGTCAAATTTAGGCAGGGTATTCGGCACTGTATTCTTTTTTAGTACTATATGAAGGAAATGTCGCAGTGAGATACTTTACTCAGGCTTGCGTTTTTTTAACACGAAAATGTTTTATGCCGGGGTCCACCAAGACATTAGTGTGCTACTTCCGCACGGAAATGACGTTGATAGAGTTAACGCTACCAAACAAACAAGAGAAAACATTAAGAAAATGTTCCCGCGCCAGGAATCGAACCTCCGACTCCTTGGCCCGCGACGATAAGCGCCCGGTGCTCTATCATAGACTAAGCTACCGAGGCAGATACCCAGCTCGTTACAAACGCGCCTTATATCACTCACACATTCTCTCTCTCACGGCGCTCTCTGTTGGTGGGCCGGGTCGGGGCCGCCAGTCTGTGAGCGGTGAAGAGAAGTAATGCGGCATCACACTAGCCCCGGTAGAGAATGATTCATCGATGCCGCAGTTAAAGCGTGGCGTCAGAGATTGCGCGCCGGCGCGCAGTCTCGGAGGCCATGGTTAAAGCGTCTCGATAACAGCAACAAACACTGGCCGCGCTTGCACCGGGGAGTCGCCGACGCAGTTACGTTCTTTGCCTTTCACTTCGTGTTAGCGGGTGAGGTCTCGTTGTCGGAGTAGTGGAGCTTCTTCATGCACCAACAGTGTTTCGCCGCCGACTACTTCGAGTGTGATAGCGCTGACTAATAAAGCTGCTGCAGTAAGCGCGGCAGCAAGGCAACGATGTCGACAGGCGAATTTCGTGCTTTGGTGGAGCGAGACAGAGGCCAGCGGGGACTTGGAACACCTACACTCGTTCGCGGCTCAAGCAACGAACCTCTGCCTCCCGTGTTGCTGAAGTGCAGTGTGGTGGTGTATGCATGAGCACAGGCGTAGGTTACCTTATTACTCGGGAGCGCACACCGTGCCGTTTCTCTCCTTAAATGACGACGCTTTGAAGAACTGCATATCGAGTACCAGTGTTTATTATGTGCTTGTTGATGTCATGTTTGCGCAGAATTCCCGATATACTGTGTACGTGTTAAAAACTTCGGCTACCACAACGTTTAAATCGCAATCATGAGTGCTATACTACAACGTTTAAATCGCAATCATGGGCGCTATTCGTCGCGATGATGTGCCACTACACTTGAACGTGGGTGCATCCATGTGAAACGGTGCTACAGCAGCCAAACACCAATAGACATTGTGCAAACTGTCATGATCATTACACAATAAGCACCACCTTCTTGACGAAACTTCTCATTTTTTTCTTATACCGATTCCTGTGACAGGAGGGATCAGCCATGCTTTTTTTACAAGCCACAGGAAAATATCCAGAAAAATTGTACTTTTTTTCGTGTCGCTCTGTCTTGTTGTCTCTTAAAAAATATCCTAATTATCTAAAATTCGCCCGCAACATATTCTCCCCTTTTCTTTCTTCCGACTAGTTTATAACTACTTGTTTGCGAAGGAACAATTCCGAACATTTATTAAACATTTATCAAACATAAGTATGCAACACAAGGATTCACGAACCCGAAGCGTCGACAGGTGGCTCGTTCCTCGCTCTCGCACGAACTACTTCCTACTGTTCCTTAGATACACATAACTATCCCTACTTAATAAATATATAAATGATGAATCTAACATTCTTTTGTTTACAAAAAACAGAAATATTTTTTCACCCTTGCCTAGTGTCTTTCTTTATAGCATGCTGTATAAACGCCACCAGAATGTTATCATTACTCTCTGCATCGCATTTTTTTCTTTGTCATGTTTATTTTGATATTGTTCAGTTTATACATGAGTGCAGATGCATAGTTATTTAGTTTGTTCTGCGTCTATTTGTTCTAATGCTCTATTTGTACAATATTCTTCTAATTTTTTGTTCATTTTTCCTGCTCACACTTCAGCTAATTTCTTAATAAGAACTTGAATTTCGAAACTTCTGCCATGTACGTGGGGCCTCATGCACTCTCAAGTGGCTTTATAACCCCTTTTCGCCTGAGGGACGCTCCAACTGGTTGAAAAGACCTGTTGGAAAATAAAGATTTGATTTGATTGTTATTGTGTAATTGTCATGCATATAAAGCCTCTGGTTTGAATTTTATAGGCTCCGAAATTGTTGTGTGTACTTTCAGCGTGGTTTTAAAATTCGTGCCAATTTTAACAGACGCGATGTGGCTCCACCTGGTGTCGCCTATATTTGGCGATCTTACACTCTACCACAAGAACTGATATGGTCGCATAAGTGCGCAGTGGAAAAGTAACGGACGCGCGGAGCGACCTCGAACACGCTTGGGTTTTCTTTGCCTTTGTTTTGTTTTTTATGGGGGAGGGGGGAGCCGCACTGCTTTTTGCTTTTTGGTCCCTTTGATGCGCTTCATGACATCTCTCCAGCGTGTTCTACGCAAGAATGAACTGGAATGGGAGGCTCATGCAGGGGTGCGACACAAACACAAAGCAGCGTTTCTTCGGCGTCGCGACAGCGTTTCAGCTACCAGCACTTTCTCTAAGCATGGTGTCGAGATATCTTCGGCGTTCAGAGATTATTCCCCGTCCGCACCTTTTTCCCTGTCCGCACCTAATCGTTCTATTAAGCGATCAAAGAGATTTGCTGCGGTGGCACAAGGAACAGCGGCAGCTGCTGCAGCAGAGGCTAGCCAAGGGACTTGCGCGCTTTCACTGCGTTCTGGTGATCATAAAGACGCAGGTTTAATTATGTGAGGAGCGCGACATCGCGGCTGTTTACAAACGTCACAGGGAAACAGTCAAATGGGGATTTATGGATACAGTTGAACCCCTTAATAACGAAATTGAAACGGATTTGAACCTCCCGGTTCGAGCTGGTGATTGCCGCCCTCCAGGCGTCCTCTGTGCTGAGAGGCTCGCCATCACGCAGCGCCGTGCATTGCCAGGGCATGTGGGATAAAGTGCGTTGTCTCTCATCGCAATGAGGGCAGTACGGCTTTATGCTGTCGATAAACTTACTGTGGACTAAGGGTGACGGTTAAGTACCCGTCTGCAGCATTCTTAAAGTGATTGACTGGGCCCTCGAGAGTTGCGGGCGCGGGAGCGTGAACCTACACCTGGCCAACTGATAGTGTTTGCATATTTCATCAAAGGTGAGGAGGGAATCAAGCTGCCAGGTGCCTTCCCCCCAAGGTAGAGACCGACTGCCCGTCACGGTGGGACAGCTCGCGGGCGCGGGAATGTGCGAACTCATTGGCATGGGGATAACAGGGTGGACATCCGTGCCCACGAGGGCAAGAAACCAGGTGATGTGGCCGTCGATTTCTGTGCAATTTTAACTTTTGGTAAGAATATGGGCGGCCTGCTCACCGACTGACCCCGTCATGAATGCTCGCGCGGCAGCGCGAGAGTCAGCGAAAATGCGCGTGAGCGTGGGAATCGCCAAGCCAGTGCTATACACCTTTTCAAATTTTCACGACAGGGGGGGCGCCATATTGAAATGCGCGCCGTCTAACGTGCAAGTTTGGCGGAATCGCCATCTTGGGCTGCGCATACTCGAACCGATGCGTTATTCGTTGGTGTGAGATACCTGCTAAAGGCTGAGTTCACAGATTTTCGTTTGCTTAGACTGTTTTGTTGGATATCGTCGCTGTGACTGACTGATTCGTCGCTGTCTGAACCGTTCAGCGGCGCGGATTCGCGCTAGCGACGCAAGAATGTGCTCCGTGTCTGCGAACGGCAGCGCTTCGTCGTCGGTACCAATAGCGATTTGCGTACAGACAGAATCACTTGCCTAGAGCAGCGGAGTGCGTGGCTGTGGACGCTGTTGTCCGCAGCTGCTACCTCACGTTAGCGACAAGCTTCCGTTCATGCTTGAAATATAGCAAAAAAAAAAAAAAGCATGCTGTATAACTATGTTAGGTATCATTACCGCATCGGTATTTGAATTGTCAGTACATTTCTGCGAAACGAGCTCTTTAACGCTATCGCGTTCAGAATGTAAATCAGCAGCGTATTAATCGTAGTAACAGTGCAAGCCATGGAGTAAATAAGCAAGGTGCACGTCAAAATATGGACTGAGCACGCCGCATAGGCTTTGTTTGAGCTTCACGTTGATGGACTGCATTAGTAAGCTTCACCGTTACACAATCATTTATGCCAGGGGTTGGCAACGTGCGGCCCGCGAGACAGTTTTTTGCGGCCGCCACAACGATATGAGAACCCCCACCCCCTCCCCTGTCAGTGACAGGGGAGGGGCGGGGCGTTCTCATGCTATATATGTATGATCTGGCTATAATAGTTCCATTTCTACTGCACTGTTACTTCGAGCTTAGTTAGCTTGGCGTTTTGGAATACTACTAACAGTAAGAATTTTTGGAGTTTGACGTGCCCAAAACCACGATATGATTATCAGGCACTTCGTAGTGGCGGGCTCCAGAAAATTATACTCCTTGTGTTCCTCAACGTGCACTTAAATCAAGGAGGCTGGTGCACCTACACTGGCATTAAGAATTTTGACTCGATCAAAATGCGACATCATTATCTGGACTTGTCCCAACCTCGTGAACTGGCCAAACACCACATACCCGAACGTGCAGTAGTGGGGGGACCGCGCTGCTTAGCTCAAACATCCAGGACCAGCTACAAGTGATCAGGCAAGCCGAAGATGCCGCTAGGGCCCAAGAACTCCTAGATGCCATCTAAGGGAGGGGAGATAAACTCCTCTTACACTTGCCATTTCGATTAAAGTTGTTTTTCTCTCTCTCTCCGTAGCCGGGATCGAACCCGCGTCGTTCGCATCAGCAGTCCACCGCGGCGGCTTGCACTCAGGAAATATTGCTAGCTTCCTATTTTTTCTAGTGTTTCATTAACGCGAATGTCAGGAGGTCAACAAACATCCATGTTTAACGTGTATTCCATAGAGCCCCAGCTGTCTCTGTGAGGTACGTGGTCTCGTGACTCAGTGGGGTAATTTTTGGGGATAAGTTGTGCTGAAAGATCCTGTTTAAAAGTGAATATCTCACCGAGCGTCTGAGTGGACGTCTATACAACTCCCACAACGAAGAAGTATATTCGCAAACATCGCGTCGTCTAAGAAGTATCAGGTAGTATCCTATAGTCCAAAGGATATTTCAGATGTCGGTCCTCTATTTAGTCACTGGTTTGCGTTTAAGGGGAATAGACCATTATTTCCCTCACTGGCAGTTCATCTTAACATTACATACACCACACATTATTAACGCGATAGCGTTAAAGTGCTTGTTTCGGAGAAATTCCGGCGTCGGCGTCATTGGTTGTGAGCGAAAAATCATCTTGCCCGTGACCCATAAAAATCGAGAAAGATGCAAATAAATAAATAATAAAAATTTTCGGGTCCGAGTGAGGATCGAACCCAGGCTGTCTGCGTGGCAAGCAGGTGTTCTACCACACAGTCACACCTCTGCTTGTAAATACAGTGAAAATAACTTCCTCTGCTTGGAAATGCAGTGAAAATAACTTGCTTTGTAAACGTAAGCGTCCTTTATATAGGCCAAGCAATATAACATGTAATATCCCAGTATATTGCGCGGTACAAGCGTACATTGCCATCGGACGTCAGAACATGTGAAAATCATAACGAATTCGTAGTTTAAAGCCGGCCACCCATTACGAAATGCACACACCTTACTGCGCGTATCCCCTTAACCCCATGTAGTGGGGGCATAGCAAGTATGCACATAGTGGTTGAAGTACGCACTCAGGACAGGATATCGCTATCGCGTTCAACTCTTAAAGGCGAAGCTTATGAGTGCCCCAATTAGGGATGTGTATATTCCTTTGACGAATTCTTTTGAGATACTCTTCGAGTTCGATGCAGCAAAGTTTAAATATGGTGTGCGCAACATAATCATCGGTTCTAGGACACACCATTTGAAAATGAGCATAGATATTTTAGACGTTAAACAAACGCTTGTTTTTCTTTGCCATTAAAAAAATTGGGGGACTCTTAAGCTTCGCCTTTAAGAGTTGAACGCGATAGCCAGCGGATATGGACCCAGCGGCGGCAGCTGGATCCATATGAAACGGAGACCGCAGTTTCGTGACCATAAGAAGCATTGAATGACTCTGGTAATACCCACTTTGGTGTTGGTACCTTTACGCAAGTGTCAACAACTGCGTGGTTATATAAAACAAATGCGACTGTTCAACATATGTCTGTGCGTTCAACATTTGTGCATATCTTTAGCCTCGTTCCGTAACGTGTCGCTCAATAAATATACACCACAGTAACCTTTCCTCCGCATGCTTCGCATAGCATCGATTCCCATGGTACGTGGGTTTTGCCGAATTTCTTCTTCTTTTAAACTGCGGCGCGTGGAGTGACCAATCTGCGTCTCCTGCCACGCGGTGGCGTCTGACCCACGGTGTTCCCGGCGATCTGATTTTAAATGCGAAGCATTTCTTTGCGTACTGTAAGCACTTTCGCGTTTCTATCTATCTATCTATCTCTCTATCTATCTAGCCGCCTACGTCTGGGTGCTCTCGTGATCGCCTCCTTAACTTGGAGTATACCAAAATTTGTATGGGAGGGTAAAATGGATTGACGAATATGTCTGGCTGGTCATGGCATGAATAACGTGAAAATCCTGTCGTATACGTCCTCAAACCCTTTCCTGCAGACACGTGTGGCACATACCCGTACACCACGGGCCGCGTTATGCGGGTATGCGCCACAGGTGTTTGAAAATTTATGTCTAACCAGGAACGGCGAGGACTGACATTAGTAATTTAAAAGCGAAAGCGTTAAGAAAAACTCACGTCGGCAGCGTTGACCCGACGAATGCAAATAATAAATATCAGGGTCGCAGCAGGAATCAAACCCAAGCAATCTGCGTGGCAATCAAGTATTCTACCACGGAGCCATGCCGGGTCTCGGAACTGCTTTGGAAAAAGACCCTATGCAGGCGTAATGTTGGTCAAACGCCAGTTGTGGTTCCAGTGCTGGCTATCTAATTTTATAAACATTACATATGTACTCCTATGAAGCAGGCGTCATGTCGGGTTAACGTCACTTGTATACTTAAGCGCCATCCACTGTAGTTGATCCACGAAGCACTATCCAGGGCTACCATCCTCGCAAGCACAAGTGCTACATATCAGCTTACCGCTTCTGGTGTTGGTAATACCCAGGTTTCTGTTGGCATCGTTAAGCAACTCTAAACAGCTGGTTATATGAAACATATGCGACAGTTCTACATATGTCTGTGCGTAACACATTTGTACATATCTTTAATGTCATTTCGTAACGTTTCACTCAATAAGAAAAATAAAACCCAGTCACCTTGCCTCCGCATGCTTCGCATAACATCGATTCCCTTGGTACTTGGGATCTGTCACATTCTTTTTTCCGTTCCAGAGCACGGGTGGGTACAGAAAAAGCCCACTTTTTTGTGCGCGCCTCAAGGGGAGTTTTCAAATTTAAAGGAAATGTAGGAACGTTGCGTGACAGAAAACACGCTCAAGCTCCTCCGAGATCTGCGTACCACCAGCGGCATAAAGTTTCATACAGTAACCTAGAGAGGAAACTGGCGCTGCGATGTTGTACCACCATGGGAACGATGGGAAGTACAGGCTTCGGATTGATTAGCGTTAGCTAGCGAACTGTCTACAGATATTTTTCTACAGTTTCAGTTTCGTTCGTCGTGCAGCCTGGGTAGTAGGGTGCGGTGCAAAGCACTGAAGCAGTGCCTTTGTTGTTCAAGGAGGGTGAAGGCCTCTAGGTCTGCTGGTTTGCTGCGACGATGCAGCTTTACAGGTTGTATTACAGGCTTCATCCCTTACAGGCTTCATCTCTGCAAGCCATGCTGAATGCGCCCTCACCGATCACTTGGCTTTCAACCTATTACTGAGCATGAAAACTGCGACATTTGTACGGACGCGAGACTAGCGGTGTGCCGCATGTCCCGCATGTGGTAGAATACTGGATTGCCGCGTAGATTGCTTGGGATCGATTACTACAGGGACCCTGATATTTATTATTTACATTCGTCAGTTCCACGCTGCCTACTTCAGTTTTTCCAAACGCCCTCGCATTTAAATTACTAATGTCTGTCCTCATTATTAATGAGAACTAACAGACAATGATGCCAAGGTAAGTATAGGGGAAGTTATTAGAAGTAATTGTAATGTAAATGTCAACAAAGAAAAGTGGACGAAAAGGTAACTAGCCACCGGCAGCGTCGAACTTTATCTTATGAAGGTGACATGATTTTCTGACGTGTATGTGAAGGCACTTTAGTTCGACGCGATCAAGGAATAAACTTTATGGTTGTGAGTAGTGCCCGTGTGTCTAGCGTCTCTTCTTATTTGTCCTCGTCCACACCAGCACTAAAAAACTGCCTTTCCATCATGCACCAACAAGCCCACATCGCTACGCTCGTGCACTCTCAATGCGAAGAGACGGTGCGGAAAGTGTCCGTGGAGCAGCCGTATTCTTTTGCACCAGTGTTTTGTAGAGTTGCGTGAGCTGTATACCACTAGGCGAAACAAAAAACCATTCGCCACAAGTTTCGATAATGGTCTCCACTGGCTACGCCGTCAGTTACGTCGTTCTCTACGTCGCACCCAACCGCGCGCGCCATTGGCAGCTCCGTTAGTGACGTCGTCCACTAACGTGCCGCCGGGCCCGCGCGCGGAATTTTCCACTTACAACTTCCACATCGGTAGGCCACAGATCGTATGAACTCTTGAACAGCAGGCAACTTTCAAAGAACAGCGCCGACAGTAGATCCGCGAGAAAACTCGTGTTCGCCGAGCCGATGCAATCGATGCTGCATTTAGGGCACAAGAACAGGCAGGGGTGGCCAAGCACAAGCAGCAACTGCGTACCGAGGATCCGGCAGCCTTCCAAGCCCCGCTAAATCACGAAGCGGAACGCAAGTGGCACAGGCTGGCGGATGCTGCTAACCACGACGCCTTGCTAACTCGAGATACTGAACGCATATGTAATAACGGCGAGCCGAGGAGACGGCGTTGAGGGCAGAGCAGCGTGAACGTGGCAACGGCTGGAACTCGTTCGAGGCCAACGCCCGCTTTCGGCGAGAGTTTCTCGAGCGGGACTTTGGCTTCGGCTTATGGCTGCAGTTTTATATAGATGTGCAATAAATCATATCACTAAAATAGAAATTAGAAAGTAACAGAATAAAGCGAGTAAAAAGTCACAGTTTCGCCACTAGGGAGAAGCAATGAATGCGATAGCAAGAAATTAGTTTGTCACACGAAGAACGACAAGCAGCTCGATACTTGCAACGCGCCGCCGCAGCACAAAGAAGAACGCTCGAAAATGACGCATAAGTATACACAGGACAAGCGTGAACTAACAACTGTCGCAGTTGTTACGTTTTTGTATTTGAGCAACGCGCTGCGAGTGTCCACAATGCAGAGGCCGACGCTGTTGTTGTTGCCTCTAACATGGCTAATACCCACTCAGGGGGGATTGTCCAAGAATTGATTAAACGATTATATGACTTTTCGACGCTGTTTGATACTTCTTTTTCTTTTAAACTGCGGCACGTGGAATGACCCCTCTGCGTTTCCTGCCACGCGGTGGCGTCTGACTTCAAGTGTGCCCGGTGTTCTTTTTTTTTTTCTTCTACATCATGAGTGGTACAGAAGGGAGCCACTTTTTCGTGCGCATCTCAAGGGTAGTTTTCAATTTGAAAGAAACTGGAAACGCGTTTTGTGATAGAAAACACGCTCAAGCTCCTCCGATATCTACGTAGCGTGAGCAGAAAATGGTGCATATGAATAGCTCGCCGTTATATCGCTGGCACAAGCATGGCATGTGGCTGTGTTGGCTGGCACAGCAGGCTGCGGAGCGAGGGGTCACTGGTTCGAATCCGCCGTCAGGTGGTTTGGATTTTTTTCTACTGATTTATTTTTCTTTATGCCTTTCTTATATATACACATACATACACATATACGGTACATGACGGCGTCGACAGACGGCGACGGCGAAAATCAGCCGAGAGTGTCCATATAATTGCTATCGCAATAAAAAGTAACGATTCGTTCATCTCTACTAAAATGTGCCTAGACGTTGAGGATTCTCAAGGAAACCTGTAACACAAAGGCAGACGTCGAGCACCATATGTCCCAACAAATTATCCATATTAAAATAGTATCTTGCCAACGGTAAGATGGCGGGTTCTTGGATTCACTTTCGAGGCATATCCTCCACTCCAGCAATTTTCTAAATCCTCCTTGAATTGTCTAAGACGACTGGAAGACGAAATAATTTCCATTTCTGTATACAGTTTATGTAACTTAATTAACATTATATGGATACCGAACGATCCCCAGGTGCTTCGCCCACTCGTCATTATAGAGTTTCCTATAAATACGCTAGAGGGAACTCTGACGCTAGTGGTCGCTGCATTTGTCTCGCAAGCCTCGCTACCCTCGCCGCAGACTCGCGTTGTCTCTCTGCAGCGGAAGCGGTAGCTCGACGCCGACGCTTGGCTTCGACGGCAGAGTGAACGTAAACGGAAACTTGGTGTGCACCCCCAATGCCACTTCGCATCCCCTTATGGTTTCCTTTAGTGGGAGATGGTGTAATTTTTTTATAGGTGGCTTTTAGTTGCATATACATACATATGCGAGACTTGACGACGACGGCAAAAAGCCGTCGAGAGTGTCCGTATAACTGCTATCGCAATAAAAAAATCACCGCCCAAGCCCTCCGTACAAATGGTTAACTAGCGAAGCTGAAATGTGCGGCCCCGGTGTTTAGCAGCGGGTCCCGACGCTGCACTGAAGCCTTCCACAATTATCGTTGCCAGGTTGTGGTCGAACCACAGGCGGTCACAGACGTCGTAGCCGAAGCCAATGTGCCGCTGGAGAAACTCTCGCCCAAAGCGGGCGTTCGCCCCGGCGAACGCGCTCCCGCAATCATCACGTCGACGTTGTTCTGCCCGCAACGCCGCTTCTTCGGCGCGCCGTTGCTGGAAGCGTTTGACTCTGCAAGCGTCGTACCCAACGGCGAACGCGCTCCCGCGATCATCACGTCGACGGTGTTCTGCCCGCAACGCCGCTTCATTGGCGCGCAGTTGCTGCAAGCGTATGGCGCGCGAGCTTGAGTACGACTGCTCAGAATAACGTAACTGATAGCACAGCCAATGGAGACCGCTCGTGACACAGATTCCAAGTGGGTTTTCGTTTCTCCTAGCCATATACAGCTTTCGCTGTAATAGGTGAAGGATTTACACTACCAGTCGTTCTCCAATATAGCAGGGTGGAATCCCCGCCTAGTGTACCGAAGCTGACCTAGGAGTCGCTGTACCATAGAACAGTCCGAGAAGACGCAAGCCCACCGCTGACAGAGCCAATTCTCGAAGGGACAGCCCACCAATGCTACGGTAACCGACCACCAAACACGCTCTGGGGCGATACAAAGCATACTTCGATTTTTCCCAAAAGCTTTTCAGTCGCTGAAGCCAGTGAATGACCAAAATTGTGAAAAATGATCAACAGCTTCGATGTCTTAAACCTACCGTTATAAGTACCGCTGAACATTTATAACGTCTTACGTTGAGGATATGCCGCGTGCACAAGATCTGAAGTTCGCAACACATACGTTGCACGCAAGTAGGTTAAAAAATTGACGGCAGATCCACGAGGTGAATGATGATGAGATTGGGCGAAGCTCCTGGAAGTAATCATCGGTTAAACCGTGAAATTTTTTCCGTTAATTCGCCCGATAAAAATGACGTGAAACGATTGATTAAATGTTTTATCAAACTTTTATTGCTGGTTTCCGTTGTCCTTTCATTATGACCGCTTTGTGGTCGGTGAAATGTAAGCTAAGTGGTCCTTGCACTGGTTGCAGCGGCATCCTTATCCATACGAGCACACACCGACGGCAACGAGCATCGTCAACTACAAACCTGTATCGCGATATGGTTTTGATTATAAAACCATTGCTTTAGAAAACACCTGGCGTCTTTCGTTAAGCAGCTGGCGTCTTTTCGTTTTGCTTTAGAAACATCTGGCGTCTTTTCGTTTCGCTTTTAGAAAACATCTGGCGTCTTTCGTTGGTTTATTTCATCAATCAACGGCGTTTTGAACAAAATTTTTATTGTTTAATCACGCACAGGAGAAATCTCACCAGGCACTACCTTGGAGGTAAACAATGGCTGCTACTGGGAATGAGAGACAGCAGAAGTCGGCTTTTTTTTTAACGTTTCCTACTGGAACATGCCAATGGCTGCTAATGGGGAATGAGAGACAGAAGAATTCGGCTTTTAGTTAACGCGCACGCTGCGAATTTTTTATTGTTCAACAACGCACAGGAAAAATCTCCCACCGGCACCACCTTGGAGGTCAAAGCGTAAGACTTGTTACGCACTACGACTACGACAACGACGAGGGACGAACGGGTGCCGCTTTAAGGAGCTTCGCCCCTAAAAAAATTACACCATCTCCCGCTAAAGGGAACCATGCGTAGATGTGAAGCAGCGGGCGCTAACGCTTACACTGGCGGCGGCGTTGACGCTGGCGCTCATCGCAGCGTTGCGCAGGAGAGAAAACTGGGGAGGCGCAAAGCACGCAGTGATGGAGCGGTGTTTCCTACTGGAACATGCCAATCGCTGCTAATGGGCAATGAGAGACAGAAGACTCCGACTGGACACAGAGACCCGCAGTCCGCTTTTAGTTAACGCACACGCTGCGAATTTTTTTTATTGTTCAACAACGCACAGGAGAAATCTCCCACCGGCACCACCTTTCAGGTCAAGATCC
Source organism: Rhipicephalus appendiculatus (assembly GCA_030522465.1). Classification (NCBI taxonomy): domain Eukaryota; kingdom Metazoa; phylum Arthropoda; class Arachnida; order Ixodida; family Ixodidae; genus Rhipicephalus; species Rhipicephalus appendiculatus. The sequence goes on from JALIZH010018971.1 coordinate 13,006, forward strand.
AGTGCCATATATACGGAGTGGCCAGTAAACGGTTGTGCAGCGCGAGCGGTCGGTTTTTAACACAAAAGTGTTTTATGCCGGGGTCCACCAAGATTTGAGTGACGTATTTCCGTCACGGAAATGACGTCGAAAAAATACGCATAATCAGAAAACAAAGGAAAAAAGTTCTGTCAACGGGAGTCGAACCTATACGACCTCTTGGTCAGCGACAACAGATGCCGGGCACGCTATCCACTGCGCCACGGTCACATACTCTGCAGGCTTTAAAAAAAGCCTTTTATATCTACCACTGTCCTCTCACAGTGCTCTTGCTAAAGTGAAGTAATGCATTATGACCGTGAAATGCATGATTAGTTCTTTCAAAGCGTCGTTTCTACGCGTCCGTCCCATTCGGCGCGTTTCGAATAGGAAAAGTGCAATTTTGTCGGCGTATCAACACACTGCCAGGTGGCGACCTTACCCCTAGCATCGGCCTCGCTCATAGCATCCGTCCATACCAAAAATAGCTCTGGGACGCGCGAGTGCGTCGCGTGGCCGTAACTCCGCGTTCCGAACTTACGCTCGCCCCGCGAAAAATCGCAGCCGGCCAACGGGGAAGACACGACGCGCGTTGCGTTTCCCTCTGGTCGGGCAGCGTTGTTCAACAACTTTAACATGCCGCGAGTAATCAACCTTAACCCAATTTCGGCGTCCAATCAGTGATGGTCTTCTGGCTATCACGCCGCTTTCTACGATTCCGCTCTCACCGTACAGCTACCACAAGCATGTATATCCACAAGGGTTTGTTTAATCATTGATCATGGACGTTAGTCGTCCGGATACACATGTACCACCAAGCGTCAACGTGGATGCATTTACGTTAAGCGGTGCTATAACTGTCAAACACCACCAGACATTGTGCAAGCTCTGTTATATAAATATACAGTATTCAGCTGCTTCTGTAAGGACAGGTTTCACTTTCGTGTTATACCGATTCCTCTGACGGAGGGATCAACCATGTTTTTTTCAACCAAGAAACTCGCTAGCAGACGATGCCTGCGTCGGCGTCGCGACGGGGGAGAGGAGAGAGGGGGGGACGTGCATGGGCAGTGGGAGTGTGGACGCCGCGGGCAGGGATGCCTAGAGGAGAGAGGGGGGGAGCGTAGGAGGGGAGAGAGGGAGTGGACGCGCATGCGCAGTGAGAGTGTGGTCGCCGCGGGGACGGATGCCTAGAGGAGAGAGGGGAGCGTAGGAGGGGAGAGAAGAGGGGGGGACGCGCATGCGCAGTGGGGAGGTGTGGACGCCGCGGGCAGGGATGCCTAGAGGAGAAGGGGGGAGCGTAGGAGGGGAGAGAGGAGGGGAGGGATGCTAAGAGGAGAGAGAGGGGTAGAGGAGGTTTTTTATTTTTTGGAAGGGTTTGCGCATGCGCAGTAAGGGTGGTCACGCCGCACACCACCACCGGATTAAGCTTCGCCATAAGATGATTCACATCTAAAAGTTGGCGGCAGATCCATGAAGTGAATATTGATGATGGAGCGAAGCTCCATTGACGAAATGATAGACGATATAAAGAATGTTTATGAAATCCTTCTGTCCGTCCGTCCGTTCGTCCATAGGTGGACGGACGCACGCACGGACAGACAGATGTATGCACGGACGGACGGACGCACGGACGGATAGATGCACAGATGGTCGGACGGATAGACGGACGCACGCGCGGACGGACGGACGGACGGACGGACGGACGGACAGAGCGATGCACGGATAGAGTACGGTCTATTTTAAACCTATATGCGCGCTATGAATGTTCTATATATACGGTATATGTAACGCCTGTGTTTCCGATCCCGGCCGCGGCGGTAGCATTTCGATGGAGGTGAAATGGTAGAGGCCCGTGTGCTGTGCGATGTCAGTGCACGTTAAAGAACACCAGATTGTCAAAATTTCCGGAGTCCTCCACTACGGCGTCTCTCATAATCATATCGTGGTTTTGGGACGTTAAACCCCACATATTATTATTAACCCCTGTGTTTCGGTCCGACAGGAAGCTACGACGACGGCGACAATGGACATGGTGCGAGCCTAAGGAGGTTCACTCCTAGAGCAAGTGGAATTTAATTAAATTGAAGGACACTGTAAATTCCGACGTGTGTTCGCCGAACGCCTGTGCCCATGAGACGGGGTCGGTCAGAGTGGAACGCGATGCGCGCCTCTCCCCTCTTGCATGATTGGACACGCTGGCCACAGCGACGCTACGCAAGCAAAGCGCAAATGCTGTAGGGCCCAACGCGAGGCTTCACCGACGCGACCGGCTCTGCTGGCGCGCCCCGGCGGCCACCTGGCACCGTGTCAGGGCATGGTCGGAGGGACGGACGGATGGTTGTGAGCATGAGACATCAAAGGCTTTCGCCTTAAAAATTGCAGGAGTCGAAGCTCTCGCAATGCCTAGCCAGCTGAAGTGAATCGAGCTTTTGCCCACCAAAGATCTCGGAAACATGCTTTTGACTGGTGGAACCTACTTAGGCATCCAGTGGACTTGATCTGTTAGTGTAAATGCTATGTTCATTATGAAGTAAAAAATAGTTATTGTCGACGAAATAAGTCTAGACGAGTATTGGTGACTTAACCTCCTACAAAATTTGCAAAAAATTCGAGGCTCATTAAAAAAAAATCTAGTAACAGAAAGACACACTTCGAGAAGTATCTGACCCGAAAAAAAGTTGCCACATTAATCTCACCGGGCGCGCGAGGAAAACGCTCCGTTTCTGTGGTAAAAACATTGACCTCGAAAGTGTGCGTCGGCGTTGACGTATATTTGTGGTCGGTGTCCGGCGCCGATTATCGTACTGAAGTGCGCGGGAAACACCGTGATGGTGATAGTGACGGCAAGTGAAGAAGCGCGACTATGCGCGTGTTCGTGCGCGGGCTCGAGAGAAGCTCTCGAGCGACGGGGAGAGCTCGGCGAGCGGCAGAGACGCATCGGAGATCGAACATCGGGCCACGCCCCGACATCACTGTTCTGCCCTGCTGGTCCGGGCCCCGTCCCGGCTTCCACGATCGCGGGGCCCTCCCAGGCTGGGCTTCGCCCACCTGTTCCCTGCGGCTGTGCCTGGTGACGTTCGTGGCGGCTGGTCAGCCGTTGTTCCTGACACTGGCCGGCTGCGGTACCTGCCGTTGTTCGAGGCGCTGTTGCTGGCGTCGTTCCAGGCGCTGTTCCAGGTGCAGACACTGCAGTTCCGCATGTTCCCTGGCACTTGTTCGCTGGGACGGGCCACGCCCCGACTCTGACCCGGAGTTCAACACCGCGTCCCCCCTGGCGCTGAGTGACCGCGCCCCTCTCCTTGGCGCTCAGACGACCACACGGTGTGCACCGTCGCCTTGGCCTGAGCGCAAGTGCGACCAGTCTCCAGTTCGGGCTACGCCAAACGAGCGGTGGGAGCCTCTCTCTCCGACTGCACCACGGCTGACGCACCGAGGCTTAACCCAGTGTGGTGTGAGTGCCAAAAACGTTAGTGCTATTCGCTGCATGTGCACGCGATTGTAACTGTGTAGGTGTTTGTGTCACGTCTAGTCCCATGTCTGCCAGTATGCATAAAAAGCGATATCTCTTTGTACGTCTGGCTAGCCTGCGCCCATATTTGCCCACAATTTTCGCGAGTCTGCCAGGATTGGCTTTACCATCTTGCCGAAAGCCAGACGGCACAGACCCATCCATGGATTCAGAGAAGCTGCACGCAATCGGTAAATACATGGGGCTAGATGGAACCGCGCTCCAAGAGTGCCTTGACGCTCAACGCGTAAAAGAAAGGGAGCTTCGCGATCAGCGCGAGAAATTGGAGTTCGAGGAGAAACGGCTACAAGCTGAGGAACGCGTTCTACAATTGAAGCTCAAGCTTCAGGCAGCTAGTGCAAACGAGCGAGAGCGTCCGCAACAGCTGAGTAACAACGCATATGCACCGACTATGTTGGACAGTTGCAGTCCACACAAGTTACTGGCTCTGTTTAAAGAAGCGCGAGATGACCTCGACGCATACTTACAAATATTCGAGCGTCCCCTGCAACGTCTGCCAACGCACTGTCCCTCGGTATTTAGTCGGCCGCGCTCGACGTGGCACAATGCCCGTTATCGAGACGCCATTTTTCTGCGTTGGAATAGACATCGTCGGCCCTTTGTCTCCGACATCCTATAAGGGCGACAGATACATTCTGACTATGGTGGACTTTGCTACCAGGTACCCAGACGCTATACCTATGCCGTCTATTGAGAGCAAAATGGTGGCAGAAGGCTTAATGGAAATGTTTTGCCGAGTAGGCTTGTCATGCGAAATTGCGAGTGGCCGTGGGATCAACTTTATGTCTTCGGTCGTGAAAGAATTTAGCCGACTTCTATCGGTTAAACAGTTACCGACAACACCGTACCACCCAATGGCGAATGGGCTAGTTGAGCATTTCAACGGTAATTTGAAGCGTACGCTAGGCCGCATGTGCCAGTAAAAATTGGGATTGATACCTAGGCCCTCTTCTGTATGCGTACCGAGGGATGCCGCAAAGGAGTACCGGATACTCGCTTTTCGAGCTGTTGTACGGCCGGTATGTTCGGGGCCAATGTCCATACTCAAAGACTTGTGGACGAATGCAAAATTGGACGAGGGGACGAAGTCAGCCTACGAGTACATCGTTGAATTGAGGCAACGGCTGGAAAGAACCTGCGACATCGCAGCTCAAGAGCTCTCCAAAGCGCACACAAGCCAGAAAAGGTACAACGACAGGAAAGCAAAGCGAGAATAGGCCGTCGGTGACAAAGTGCTCGTGCTTTTGCCCGCGGACCGTAACAAGTTAATACTTACGTGAAAAGGCCCTTTCAAAGTGATGGATAAAGAAGATTTCGCTAGACTATGCTGTTGATCTCGGCCATCGCACCACTGTCTTCCACATGAATATGCTTAAAAAGTATGAGGAGAGGACAACCAACGATTATTCGTCATCGGCAGTTGCTGCTATGTCGTCAGTGGGGTGTGCAAAAATTCTACGTGTACCTATATGGTCGGCCCTTCATTTTGCAATCGGACCGCCAGCAACTGACATAAATCAACACTGCACCACAAGTAAACACGAATACTACTCTAGAACCGGTGGAGCCTAATCTTGATGCACAATGACTTCCGCATAGAATACATTCGCGGCTCAGACAATGTCGGTGCTGATTATCTTAGCCAAATGTCACTTATTAATGCCTAGACTGCCACTTGCTGCCACATCCAGACTGCCTAACGCGTATATTAAGTTACGCACTCTGTGAATTTGCCTACTCTTCTTTATCCACCGCCTCGCTGTTCGTGAACTGGGGGGGGAATATGTGGTAAAAATATTGACCTGGAGAGTGTGCGTCGGCATTGACGTTTATTTGTAGTTGGTGTGCGGCACCGATTTTCATACTGAAGTGCGCGGGAAGCACCGTGATGGTGATAGTGACGGCAAGTGAATAAGCGCGACTATGCGCGTGTTCGTGCGCGGGCTCGAGAGAAGCTCTTGAGCGACGGGGAGAGCTCGGCGAGCGGCCGAGACACATCGGAGATCAAACATCGGGCCACACCCCGACATCACGGTTCTGCCCTGCTGGTGCTGGCCTCGTCCCGGCTTCCACGATCACGGGGACCTCCCAGGCTGGGCTTCGCCCCACCTGTTCCCTGCGGCTGTCCCTGGTGACGTTCCTGGTGGCTGGTCAGCCGTTGTTTCCGACGCTGGCCGGTTGCGGTACCTGGCGTTGTTCGAGGTCCTGTTCCAGGTGCAGACACTGCAGTGCCGTATGTTCCCTGGCACTTCTTCGCTGGGCCGGGCGACGCCCCAGCTCTGACACGGGGTTCAACACCGCGTCCCCCCTGGCGGCTGAGTGACCGCGCCCCGGTCCTTGGCGCTCAGACGACCTTACGGTGTGCACCGCCGCCTTGGCCTGAGCGCAAGTGCGACCAGTCTCCAGTTCGGGCTACGCCAAAAGAGCGTTGGGAGCCTCTCTCCGGCTGCACCACGGCTGACGCACCGAGGCTTAACCCAGTGTGGTGTGAGTGCCAAAAACGTTAGTGCTCTACGCTGCATGTGCACGCGATTGCAACTGTGTAGGTGTTTGTGTCTCGTCTAGTCCTATGTCGGCCTGTATGTATTAAAGTTGTATCTCTTTGTCCTTGGGTGGTCTCTGTGTACGTCTGGCTAGCCTGCGCTCATATTAGCCCACAGTTTCCTTCGCCGAATGCCGACAGTTTATCATGCCCCTAGTAGATGGTGGCCGCAGCCGCCATCTTTTGGTGCGCACGGCTTCACTCCAGCAATTAACTTTAAACCTCCTTGTTTGCAGGTTGGCCACCACTACGGTGTAAGAAAAAAAATTGGGGGGACCCTTAAGCTTCGCCTTTAAGAGTTGAACGCTATAGCGATATCCCGTCCCTACTGCGTACTTCAATCACTTAGTGCATACTATGTAATGGGTAGTATGGTTTAAACCAGGAGAAATTATGCGCGGCAAATGTGGGAAATGTTTTCGAACTTGCTATGCACCCACTACGTGGTGTTAAGGGAATACGCACAGCAAGGTGTGTGCCGTTTGTAATGGGTGGCTGGCTTTAAACTATGGAATCGTTATGATAGTCACATATTCTGACGCCCGATGGCAATTTACGCTTGTACCACGCAATATTCCTGGGATATTACATGTTATATTGCGACGCCTATATAAAGGACGCTTGCGTTTGCGAAGCATGGAAGTTATTTTCACTGCATTTCCAAGCAGAGGAAGTTATTTTCACAGTATATCCAAGCAGAGGCATGGCTGTGTGGTAGAACGCCTGCTTGCCACGCAGACGACCCGGGTTCGATCCTCACTCGGACCCGCAAATTTTTATTATTTATTTTATTTGCATCTTTCTCGATTTTTCGGTCACGGACAAGATGATGATTTTTCGGTCACGGACAAGATGATGGTTTTTCGCTCACAACCAACGACGCCGACGCCGACACCGACACCGACGCCGACACCGACGCCGGAATTTCTGCGAAACGAGCTCTTTAAGGCTATCGCGTTAAAAACATTGGCTATGGCTTAACTCAGTGATGCCTGGGTGTGCGTAGCGAGAGGTACGGTTAATATTATTGGACAGATTTAGTTGAGTGTCGGCAACAGCTTTGCGGACGCAGCCTGCCATAGGAAATGACTGGCAGGCTGCGTCCGTCCGCCTGTGGTGCTTGCCTTCCTCTTCGCAATTTAGCGCGGCTTGGAAGCCTGCCCGATCCTCGGTACGCAGTTGCTGCTTGCGCTTGGACAGCCGGGTCTCTTCTTGTGCCCGAAATGCAGCATCGGCTGCATCGGCACGGCGAACACGAGTTTTCTCACGGATCTACTGTCGGCGCTGTTCTTTGAAAGTTGCCTGCTGTTCGAGAGTTCAGATGATCTGTGGCCTACCCATGTGGAAGTTGTAAGTTGAAAATGCCGCGCGCAAGCTCGGCGGCGCGGCTGCGACGGGATGGACGACGTCACTGACGGTGCAGCCACTGGCGCGCGTGCTCGGTTACGACGCAGAGAACGACGTCACTAACTGTGCTGCAAATGGCGCGCGTAGTTCGGTGCGACGTAGAGAACGACGTAACTGACGGCGTAGCCAATGGAGAGCATTATCGAAACGTGTGGCGAACGGTTTTTAGATGTGAAGCATCTTATGGCGAAGCTTAATCCGGTGGTGGTGCTGTGCCGCGTGACGACCCTTACTGCGCATGCGCAGACCCTTTAAAAAAATAAAAATAAGAAACCTCCTCTCCCCCTCTCTCTCCTCTAGGCATCCCTCCCCGCGGCAACCACACCCTCTCTGCGCATGCGCCTCCCCTCCTCTCTCCCCCTCCTACGCTCCCCCCTCTCTCCTCTAGGCATCCCTGCCCGCGGCTTCCACACTCCCCACTGCGCATGCGCGTCCCCCCTCTTTCTCCTCGCACGCTATTACCATCGGATAGAACGTACGATCCGCTGGAGGATCTTGTCAATTCGGACTTTATACGGGACATAACGGCGACGGCAGAAACCCGTAGAGAACTGTCCATGTATTTGCTATCGCAATAAAAAAATTATGTGTTGACACTTTCCGCCCAACACGACGTAGAGCGTGTACAGATAATGTTCCATGGCCTCTGAGATTGCGCGCCGGCGGGTTTCTCTCTGGCTGTCCCATCGCCGCGCTCCCTAGAAAAACAATGTAATACGCGTCGCGCAGCCGGTTACCGCGAGAGGGCGCGTTAACCGAGGAATACGATGGTAGCAGAGACCATGGCAGAAACCAGAGCGCACGGCATGCCAGCGTGGACACTGCTATTTTTCCGCACACAAGGAAGCCTGCGCCCGAATATTCTAAATGCACTGAAGGCAAGTATTTTTTTTTCTTACTGCATTTATTTTAGCCCAATTTACGAAGGAAAGCACCGCAACTGCTCAATTTTCCTGATATACATCATTGCAGCATTGCAGCATATACATCATATACAGCATTGATACATCAAGCATGTATCAATGCGCCTCTGGTAGTATTGCCTTTTTTCTTGATAGTCCGTTTCATCTCGGCGAGAAATACCTCGATTGGAGAAATAAAGGGGTGTTCTATCATCCTCTTTCACGAGACGTGTATGGGTGCAAACTGGGCTCATTTTCGTCGGTGAATCACATTGTCCTCCTATCGTAACACATCGTTTTACTATTAGATGTGAAGCATCTTATGGCGAAGCTTAATCCGGTGGTGGTGGTGTGCCGCGTGCCCACCCTTACTGCGCATGCGCCTCCCCTCCTCTCTTACACTCCCCCCTCTCTCCTCTAGGCATCCCTGCCCGCGGCGTCTACACTCCCACTGCGCATGCGCGTCCCCCCCCCTCTTTCTCCTCTCCTACGCTCCTCCCTTTCTCCTCTACGCATCCCTGCCCACGGCGCTCACACTCCCACCGCGCATGCGTGTCACCCCCCTCTCTCCTCTCCTACGCTCCCCCACTCTCTCGCCTCGCGACGCCGACGCAGGCAGCGTCTGCTAGCGAGTTTCTTGGTTGAAAAAACCGACTGCTCGCGCTGCACAACCGTTCACTGGCCACCCCGTACATATGGCAATGGATCTTGACCTCCAAGGTGGTGCTGGTGGGAGATTTCTCCTGTGCGTTGTTGAACAATAAAAAATTCGCAGCGTGCGCGTTAACTAAAAGCGGTGTGCGGGTCTCTGTGTCCAGTCGGAGTCTTCTGTCTCTCATTGCCCATTAGCAGCGATTGGCATGTTCCAGTAGGAAACACTGCTCCATCACTGCCTGCTTTGCGCCTCCCCCAGTTTTCTCTCCTGCGCAACGCTGCGATGAGCGCCAGCGTCAACGCCGCCGCCAGTATAAGCGTTAGCGCCCGCTGCTTCACATCTACACATGGTTCCCTTTAGCGGGAGATGGTGTAATTTTTTGATCACGTATAGATATTTATGAAGTGGTGAACCCAAGCATAGTTACGCTTAGAGAGAAACGCTCAAGATTACTGAGAGCCTGGTCATGTCATTGAAGTAGAGTCATAAGTAATTCTACCCGAATATTGTTGCAGGCTTTGAATCGTCGACCTGCGTTTACTCCACAAATCGTTGACAGTGAAAGAGCCTGATTTGCCATGGTCTCCTTTCCTGTCGTCTCTAATTCGCTTTTGCTTTGGTGGCACAATGGCAGTATCAACATCATCTACCTTTTACTGTACAGTATGCTGCATCCAAAGGGTCGCACAGAACGGCGACCTTCTGAAGCAAAAACTAACTATTCATGTAAGAAGTCAACTTAAAAAAAAAGAAAAATCGGAAATATTGATTGTTATGTAACGCCCAGTCTATGAGGTACACCAAATTTTGAATGCGTGCTGCATTATTTCAGCAAAAGCTAAAGATTTCGATGTTCGTTTTTACAACACCCAACGTATCTACTAAATCCCAATGAAAATGGGCGGCCATAAATGAACAAAACGAGTCTCTAACCGGTGCGGAGCCGTCGCAGTACCGGCAACGTTCAGTCTAGATGTATGGCGACCGCCTCCAAACTCCCCCCGTATGTCTTGCTCCTGTGGTGCGACAGGAGGTAGTTGGAAAGAGAAACTGGGCAAACCTCGCGGGTGAGTGAGAAGCATTGTTCACTATGCGTGGGCAGATTTCGCGCCAGAAAAGGCGGCGCCGGGGACATCTCGCGGAGAGAGCACGCCTAGTGCTGATGCCTAGTGCCGAGTTTGGTCGGCTCAGTTAGCGTTCTGCTACAGCGTGCGCTCGACCTAATTTACTCGTAACGCGCTCATGGGGCGGCTTATACGCGGTTACCTTGCGTGAATGCGTCGCTGGCGTTTTGCGAAAAGGAGAGCAAAGTTCGGCGTCGCCGCTGTGCACACAGCGTGCTACATGCAAGTCTGTTTTTGTGCGGTTTGTATCACTATTATTACTGGTGTTGTATCTGTGAATACACAGCGGAGCTTCGAAAGGTTCACTTGCTATATCGCTGGTCTTCCCGAACGTTGACGTGACCGGGACTATCAAAAGTTCTTTTGAATTTTAGTTCGGTTAGGCACAACTTAGTTGACGCTTTTTTTCGTACTGTAGGACATCGACCTAATAATAGAGTTGATTGGATAGAACATTCCTGGCACGTGTGATGCTGTCCTGACAAACAAGTCTCACAATGTTCGGTTCCTCCGCGTTCTTGCGCTTTAGGATACGGGCGAAGTATTACAGTTGTGTGCATATTCGTGTTATCTTAGGATATTTCCGCATACTCCGAACGACTGTATCCGCCTTACTTGCCGCGCCCAGCCGAAATAATCATTCTTTTTTCTTTTCCTTGGTCAGCGCCTCCATACTGAACTGCCCCCAAACTTGAAGGTTTAGTGTGTTTCCAGTATATGCGGATCTCTTGCAGAGGCATCCCACATCTAAGTGCTCTAATGTAGGAGGTGCATATCTACAGAAAAAAAAAGCCCATTTCAGAATTAATATGCCCCAGCATGCACTTTGCCTCTCGTACACCTTGAAGTGACATTTCTGAATTAGTGGAAAGTTATATAAAAACGCAATACGATTTTTTTACTAGCCTCATTCACACCGCGCCAACAGCGCGGCTTTCTGGATAAATACTTATCATTGCGATAGCAATTATATCGACACTCTCGGCGAATTTTTGCCGTTGCCGTCATGTCTCGGATATGTATATGTATGTATATATATAAAAGAGGCACAAAGAAAAAAAAATCTGAAGAAAAAAATTGGCCGCGTATCTGCGTGCTTCGCTGCAAATGTCGTCGAAAGACGATAGTCTTGTGCCGGCCGTACTACTATGTTTTGCCTTGCCTGAGACAGCCTAAAAAACACTAAGGTCTTTAGAATTGCGTACCTATGTATTTTCTAATAAAGAACACACGTCCTGACATTTACATATTAATGTTGCGCCTCAGGAATGCGTAGTATTTGCTTTTTTGATCGAATATGTTCACAAATATGAACGCGAACACCAGTTCAAGATGGCTGGGCGTTCAGAAAGAAGTTAAACTTTGGCCGAGTAGCTGAATCGGGTAACCGACAGACAAACAGACGGACATACAGACCAAAATTTTTGCGTTTAAGTATCCCAAGAAAGACTATCGTCTTTAAAATTGAAGCACTCGACCAGGGATTTGAACCAGCGACCCCTTGCTCCGAAGCGCGCTCCGTTAGACTGCTCACCTACGCACCATGCATGCTCGGGTGTAATAACGGCGAGCCATTTATGTACCCTATTTACCGCCGGCCGTATAGTTTTAGTGTCTATGCGGGATTCTTCAGCGGCGCTTGTACCACCATGGGGATGATGGGAAGTACCGGCTTCGGAACTGCTTCGGATCGATTGCGTTCTTGAGAATCGCGACGCTTGTTTTCTGAGTGTAAAACAAAGTGATATGAAGTCATTTTCAGTGAATTCTTGCTCCATTTTTTGTACATAAAATTTATTGCAAAAAGTCTGCGTGACCTAGTGATGGAAGTGAAAGCTGGACAAATTCAACCACCAGGGTATCCATTGCGCTGGAATTGGGTTCCAAATTTTGCATCACTATATAATGAATTATTTTTTTACAACACTTGAAAACAAACACGCTTGTTTTTGTCTCGAAAGTATGCATTATCCAGTGATGAAAATAGCAGTACTATATTGAGTGAGAAACCCCTACTGTATCATCTGCTGCGATGCCAGGTGCGTCTGTTCAAGTGGTCTGCCCCCCAACGCATCTCTCGTTTGATTGTGAAGAAGAGTCAGCGCAACGTGAAAGCGCGTCTACTTAGCTTCGCCGTCGTTTTGCAGTCGATTTGAACGAATTTTGGCAAGACGCGCTTATAAAAAAAACGTGAACTCTGTGCGATATCCTGCACTGGCATGGGACGCTACGTCTATGCGGAGCGGTGAGACCACGACGCTTCGCTAAAACTATCAAGTACAACCTGTAAAGTTGCAACGTCGCAGCAAACCAAGAGACCTAGCGGTCTTGAGCCTCTTTGGATAACAAAAGCATTGCTTCAGTGCTTTGCACCGCACCCCACTACCCACGCTGTACGAAGAACGAAACTGAAACTGTAGAAAAAAATCACAGCATATCCACGGAGTGAATGATGATGAGTGGGCGAAGCTGCGGAGGTTCATCGGTAAACCGTGAATCTTCCGCGAATTCTGCGCAGTACATCATCAACGACGTGAGATCGGGCGCGTTTATACTAAAGGGTCGATGAGAGTCATGGCGACTTGCAGCTCACTTTAATTTTACAAGTACGCTGTGAATTTTTTTATTGTTTAATCACGCACAGGAGACATCTCACACAGGCACTGCCTTGGAGGCCGAAATCCAGTGCTTATATATACGCGGTGGTCAGTGAACGGTTGTGCAGCGCGAGCAGTCGGTTTTTTCAATCAAGACGCTGCCTGCGTCGGCGCCGCGAGGCAAGATAAGGGGGGGGGACCGTAGGAGAGGAGAAAGAGGGGGAAGCGTAGGAGAGGAGAGGGCGATACATATCACGTACTGTCACAGCGCATTGTCTTATTATAACAGCGCCATCTATCATCTTTAATCATCAACGTATACGAAAAACCACTGACGCCATCTAGTATATCGTCACCCAACTGCAGTTTGCATGCATCTATATGGGACAGCGCCATCTATTGTATGCTAAGGGAGACGCTACTGGCTGCTCAGGATGCATCGACAACCGAGAACCGCCCAGGTGATGCCACAAGGAGCTTCGCCCCTAAAATATCCGTAGACAGTTCGCTAGTTAACGCTAACAAATTCGGAGCCTGTACGTCCCATCATTTCCATGGTGCTACAACGATCAGAGCGCCAGATTCCTCTCTAAAACTCTATGCCGCTGACAGTATGCAGATTTCGGAAGAGCTTGAGCGTGTTTTCTATCACGCAACGCTCCTAAATTTTCTTTAAATGTGAAAACCGCCTTTGATACGCGCACGCAAAAGTGGGCACTTTCTGTACCCACTCGTGTTGTGGAACGACAAAAAAAAAAAAAATACTACGCATATGCACGAAGTGAATGATGCCAAGTGGGTGAAGCTATGTTCTAAGGTCCATAATATCTACGTTGAAGTAGCCGACTAGTATAAAGGGTTCGTGCTTGTAGGTGTTTTATATTGTTCCGTCAGAATTATGACTGACATTAGTGTATTGTTAAACCTTTTTTTGTGTCTCACATATGTTACCCGAGCGTTGCCCCATATAATGTAAATTGATTGACATAAAGTGACATAAAGAGTCGACGACAAAGCTTGGTCCTAAGGTCCATAATGTCTACGTTGAAGTCGCGGACTAGTATGTAGGGTCTGTGCTTGTAGATGTTTTATATTGTTCCTTCACAAATATAATTGTTGTTCGTCTATTGTAAAACTTTTTTATTCATAATTCTGACTGAACAATATAGAACACCTACAAGCACGAACCCTTTATACTAGTCGGCTGCACATGTTACCTAGCAGCGCCATATGTTGAACAACGTTGGCGCAACACTGAGAAAGTTGCTTCAACGTTGTGGCAACATTGCGTGCTGCTAGGGTTTCGACTATACCAATAGTTTTTCTAACCCCCATGACAGCGGGCAGTGAGCTTCGACGACAAAGCTAGGTCCCAAGGTCCATAGTGCGTACGTTAAGTCGCCGACTAGTGTAAAGGGTTTGTTCTTCTAGGTGTTTTGCACGACTAGGTTTATTCTCTCTGACTACTCACATTTGTGACCATTGGAGCTCATCGCCATTCTAGCAGACTCCAACCGCACCAAAGCCGTTCACCCGCCCCATCCACGGCCCGTAGCTCATTTATCTTACTTTTCCGAGCGCACGCCAAGTAACTGGGGCGCTCTA
>JALIZH010018972.1:0-20813 GCA_030522465.1 Rhipicephalus appendiculatus
GAATCTAGGACTGTTACGTGTGGTGTACCGCAATGATCCGTTTTGGGTCCCATTTTATTTGCTTATACGTTAATGATTTCCCGCGAGTACTACATTCTTCTAAAGCATTAATGTATGCAGATGATACCGGAATTTTATTCACATGTAGTGCGCACATGAAACATTACAAAACACTGTGTCCAATGAACTATTAACTATTTCAATGTAGTTTTGCGACAATGAACTGCTGTTAAATACCGATAAAACCAAATATATTATTTTCCGGTCACGAATGAAATATCTCAACTGTGCTTCAATTTGCATATCACTAAACAATCAAGCCATTCAAAGTGTTCGGACTATAAAATATCTAGGCATTATATTTGACAGTAATCTTAACTGGAGAGACCAAATAAACACTGTTTGCAAAAAGCTGTCATTCAGCTGTCACACTCTCATACGCGCACGTGAATACTTTGACTTTAGTTTGCTGCTAACACTATATTTCAGCCTATTTCACTGCCACCTCAGTTATTGTTGTGAGTCATGGGGCCAAACGTACGTAACATACATTACTCCCGCTAATCCGATTGCAAAAATGAGCTCTACGTGTGATTACTTCCTCCCCGGTGCATTATCCTTCTCATACTCTATTTCAGAGACTGCGTATAGTGCCGTTTACGGACGTACGCAACTACAAGATTTCCTGGTTAGTAAATAAAATAATAAACACAAGCACGCCTCTGCCCCGTAACATTTTCACGTTTCCGTCGTTAAACACACGTCACGCAAGCGTCGGTAATCGTAACCTCTCTTTATGTTCGAATGTGTACGGTGAAAGACTAATCCAATTTTCTGGTGCTAAGCTGTGGAACAATCCACGCACGCAATCCACGCACGTAATTCACGTCCACGCACGTAATTCATCGGCGAAGGGCGCGTGGCTCGCGACCCGAGCCGTAATGCAAAAACTCAGAAGAGACGGCATTGTTCGGTGGAACGCCGGATAAAGAAGTTGCAAGAAGTCAGCGTCGCACTCGCGGCGAGCAGCGGGTGCTCGGTTCTGGAGGCAGCGTGAGGCTCGGGAAGTAGCCGTCGACTTGGGTAGGTGACCGGGGAGCCTCGCCTTTCACCTACCCAAGTCGACGGCCACTTCCCGAGCCTCACGCTGCCTCCAGAACCGAGAACCCGCTGCTCGCCGCGAGGTTTTGCAGCGACCTCACCACAGCAGTTTCCGACATACCAGCAGCGCTTCCACTTCTTGACCGGACGGCAGCCAACCACTATACAATCCCCGGAGTGCCATGTCGTCGGTTCGGTGTGACCCGGCGTCAAGGAGCAGAGGCCCGTACAGCCAGGCCTAACCTTTCAAATCCGACGATGACGTTGACGGCGACCGGAGTGCGGGCGGAGGGGGCAATCAACCCGGTGCTCAGATGCGGATCCACGACAACGACCGTGAGACGCCTCCAAGGACTTCATCGACGGAGAAGTGAGCTTTTGTTCCGCGCGGACAATACGAACAGTAAGTAGGTCGTTCGATGAAGGCGCTACATGTTTTGAGTAGCCTCCGAGATGCCATAGTGGCCAGACGGGTCTCGAGTTAGAGTTGAATCTAACACTAGAAGCGAAAGTTGGGCTAGTTGGTGGTTCATGCTTGGGATGTAAAAACAGCGCAAAATAGAGACAAGGACTGAAGAAGAGACGGCAAGGCGCTGACATCAGCGCCTTGTCGTCTCTTCTTCAGTGCTTGTCTCTATTTTGCGCTGTTTTTACATTCAAAGTTGAATCTAGCGCCAGTTGTGATTAGGTCTAGTTTCGTTTTCCACTGAATTTCTTTTGTATGCATGTTCAGTGTGGTTTAGGTTTTTTGTGCCGTTTGTTTGGATAAAGTGGGTTTGCTGTGTCCCTTCCATCTCCCGACTCTCATTTCCATCGGCGTTGGAAGCGCTCCCGCTTGTTGCACAACAAAGCTCGCGACACATTTCGTTGAATGCAAAGTAGGTGGGGTGTGCAAGATGCAAATAACCTGTGGAATGTGCTAGATTTGTCAGACTAGCCCCGCATTCATGAAAGGTTAAGAGACCATCGCGCAGCTCTGAATTCGTCGGCGTGGGGGGTCGACATTTCGCTGATCACTGCCGCAGGTGTTCTTGCCTGCCTGAAATTAATGGCGCCCGCATCTTGCGCAACTTTGCTGCCCAGCAAGCTCGCAAAATATATGAGGCTTCCTGCATCAGTCTAGAAGCAGATAAATGTGTGAGCACATCTTCACTGGCTTTGCATGCCAAGGAAAAAGCTGATCTGAAGCGACATTGCAGGTATCTTTGTTAGCAGCGCCTTCGGTACGTCTTTTGGTTTATGCGCAGTTCGTGGATTCACGTTGTTATACGTCGGTAATCGTTCAGTTGATGTCTAGCAGCCGTCCTTCTTACGTGTCTCTTCCTACTGTATACGTTCCTTTGCCCTTGCTAAGATGCGCGAGCTTATCCACCGCTAACTAACCTAAATTTATGAGTTCAATATCTCATTTTCTTTTCGCGCAATGGCCTATTCTCTTGTATTAAGATGTGGCTTGTGACTTCGTTTGCGCAAGTTTTTCACGCGAATAGTTTTCTCCCTGTGTATTTTGGTGCTCTCCTGAAATCTGGCAAGGCGCACTTACAAATTTGGACTCAAAAAGACCTAACTACAGGTATGCGCGGCTCCTCATTCACCATGGAATCGCTCAACGCCAAATGATCGGGGATCAATCACGAAAAAGATCCATAGCGCTTCGATGATGCCCTGATTGCTTATGAACATCAAGTGTCCTTATATATAGCGATCTGGGCAACGGTCAATGAAAGCATTTGAGTGGACGCCTGAGGTTACGTATCCGAACTAAGGCTTTTGATTGCGACTTCCCGCGTCGCGGAGGTTAACCGGGACTTTATTTAGTTTTTTATGCGACTGAATCAACTCTCCATACACCTTGGCAAGCTTGCCTGTACTATGTACGGGAGCTCTTTTGTTTTTGTTTTAGTTAGAACAAGGGCAACGAAGAAGGTAGTCAGTATATAGAGAAGAAAATAAACGATCCTGTGTCCGAGCGCATCACATTTACGAGAGTGTCACATTTACGAAAAGGGGAACATATTAGGCATCCGAACTGCATAGTTGTTCCGAATTTTCAGGATGATCCATCATTGGCCAGGCGTTTTATATTCTGCACGTAGTGCCTTGCCTGTCATTTACTCCGCGCTCTTGTTTCGAAGATATCAACAAATATATGACATATTGGTTATCGTTTCGGCACAGCCAAATTGCACGCTCCTTGATGTAAAACTGCTATGCTCACTCGCTTGTATACTGTTTCAAGACCTCTGCGTCGGACTAGTTCGTTACACATCCTTCGAAGGAACTGATGAATCCCTCCTGACACACACACACACACACACACACACACACACACACACACACACACACACACACACACACACACACACACACACACACACACACACACACACACACACACACACACACACACACACACACACACACACACACACACACACACACACACACACACACACACACACACACACACACGCACGCACGCACGCACGCACGCACGCACGCACGCACGCACGCACGCACACACACACACACACACACACGCACGCACGCACGCACGCACACACAAGGATGTTACACGCGGACGAACGCTGGACTTAATTGGAATTTACATTGCCTCACAAAACGTTCCACGAATGCGCATCCTCATCTTGGGAAGGATTGAGCGCTCACACAATAGACAAGGACGGAAGGAAAGAAGAGAGACAGGTGGGAACTCGCAACTCAATTCATTGGTGAAAAGGAAATGCATTCATACAAACTCGTCCACCTCTCTATGCTTTTACATCCTTTCCGCGATAAGAGAAGTATCATATTTATGTGCTTGCTAAGTAGACACGTTCCTTTGACATTGTGCAGAAGAACGCATCTTAAGTAAAATGTCTGTGAGGTGTGCGAAAGTGCCACGTGCAGGTTTAATCAGACGATGTCCGCGACTTGTGAGAAGTTGGTGACCTACGCTTCGCTGTTTAGGCCGTATTCGTGATTATTCGTAGACTTATTCCTCCGCCGGCGCTCCTTAAGGGGTATTTTAACGCGATAGCGTTAAAGAGCTCGTTTCGCAGAAATTCCGGCGTCAGCGTCGGTGTCGGCGTCGTTGGTTCTGGAGCCAAAAATCATCATCTTGTCCGTCACCAAAAAATCGAGAAAGATGCAAATAAGATAAATAATAAACATTTTCGGGTCCGAGTGAGGATCGAAGCCGGGTCATCTGCGTGGCAAGCAGGTGTTTTACCACAGAGTCATGCCTCTGCTTGGAAATGAAGTGAAAATAACTTCCTCTGCTTGGAAATGCAGTGAAAATAACTTTCATCCTTTATTTATTTATTTTTTATTTATTTATTTATTTCATTACCCACAGCGCCAATAGGCATTACAGTGGGGGAGGGTATACAAAAAAGTGGAATACAAAAGCAGATACATTCGCAAACGCAAGCGTCCTTTATATAGGCGTCGCAGCATAACATGTAATATCCCAGGAATATTGCGTGGTACAAGCGTACATTGCAATCGGACGTCAGAATATGTGACTATCATAACGATTTCGTAGTTTAAAGCCGGCCACCCATTACAAACGGCACACACCTTACTGCGCGTATTTCCGTAACACCACGTGGTGGGTGCACAGCAAGTATGCACTAAGTGGTTGAAGTAGGCACTCGGGACAGGATATCGTTATCGCGTTCAACTCTTAAAGGCGAAGATTAAGGGTCCCGCAATTTTTTGTTTTTGTAATTGGTCCATGCGTTTCCAAAGAAGCACTCTTACCTGCGTTTTCATTGTCAGGTATGCCAACGTACTTCGTGACCCAGCACGAACAAATGGGCGCGCTGTCGCTGTTTGAAACGATGATATTTAAAATATGGTTAAAATATGGATGATATTTAAAATATAGTGGACTGTAGCTCGCGGGATCGTGTCCCGGCCACGGCAGACTGCATTTCGAACGAAAAAAAAATGTTAGAGGTTCTTGTGCTTAGATTTAGGTGCACGTTAAAGAGCCCCAAGTGCTCGACATTTCTGGAACCCTCCGCTACGGCGTCTCTAATAATAATGTCGTGGTTTTCGGCGCGTAAAACCGCTACAATTGCTATATTTAAATATGGTCGAGTGAATGTTCACTCATTGCTTTAAAATCTAGAGCTTCGTAACTTCAGCTGTGGAAACGACAATACACAGATGTATTAACACTCAGTCCACTTTTTTTTCTCCCTATTACAATATCGACGCGGCATTTTTTTTTTTCGCTCTCGTGTTCTAGCCCCCTGTGTAAAATTTCGTATGGTTTTTAGATTTATTCTGCGATGATCACAGAACTAAAGCGGTGACCAGGACATTTGTTGTCAGCTTCTCCTAGATGAGCTTTTCCAAAAACCTGACTGTCTTTGAGGCGCGTCAGGAATTATTCTGCTATTATCGACCGCCGTTTGATGAGCTTTCTGCCCATCTATTAAATGCGAAGCATTTCTTTGCGTACTGCAAGCACTTTGAGCGTTTCTATCTATCTATCTATCTATCTATCTATCTATCTATCTATCTATCTATCTATCTATCTATCTATCTATCTATCTATCTATCTATCTATCTATCTATCTATCTATCTATCTATCTATCTATCTATCTATCTATCTATCTATCTATCTATCTATCTATCTATCCGCTTACGTCTGGGTGCTCCTCGTGATCGCCTACTTAACTTGGGGTCGACCAAAATTAGCATGGGAGTGTAAGAGGATTTCACGAATATTTCAGGCTGGTCGTGACTTCAATAACATGAAAACCCCGTCGCGTACGTCGTCAAACTCATTTCTCCAGACACGTGTGGCTCATACCAGTATACCTCGGGCAGCGGTATGCGGGTATGGGCCACGGGTGTTTGACAATTTATATCTACCCAGGAACGGCGAGGACAGACATCGGTAATTTAAATGCGAGAGCGTTAAGAAAAACTTACATCGGCGGCGTTGACTCGACGAATGCAAATAATAGAAATCAGAGTCCCAGCAGGAATCGAATCCAAGCAGTCTGCGTGTGGACCAAGTATTCTACCATAGAGCCACGTCAGGTCTCGAAACTGCTTTGGAAAAAGACCCTATGCAGGCCTGCTTGCAGTGCTGGCTATCTAATTTTAAAAATTGGAGTCATGTCGGGTTAACGTCAATTGTATGCTTAAGCGTCATCTACTGTAGTTGTTTTTTACTTAGCACTACCCATGGCTACCATACTTGCAAGCACAAGCTCTACATATCAGCTTACGGCTTCTAGTGTTGGCAATATCCATGTTTCTGTTGGCATCTTACGCAACGGTAAACTGGTTATATGATATATATGCGGCTGTTCAACATATGTCTGTGCGTACAACATTTGTACGTATCTTTAGCGTGATTTCGTAACGTGTCGCTCAGCAGAAAACATTACAACATAGTCACGTTCCCTCCACATGCTTCGCATAACATCGATTCCCAAGGTACGTGGGATCTGCCAAATTTTTTTTACGTGAGACTATGCGGAATAGGTTCAACTAGTACAAGGAGTCCACGCGCACATGGACGAGTTCCTTGCGGCACAGAACGAGAATGACCAGGGAAAGAACCTCGAGTTGGTTGTTTAGTGGTTTCGAAAGTACTATCGCGCTCAGTATGAGCTACATCGTGGGAGCGCGTGGCCAAGAGCACTGTAAGGTTGTACAGTGGCGCCGATCGTGAAATAACTAGGAGTTATCAGAGGAGCGTTTAGCTGTTTCTTTGAGTGTGCATCGCCTCGCCTTGCTTTCACGCTCGCCCTCGTTTTGCCCTGTCGTGATGTCAGCTTCGAAAATGATAACGGCTGCCGTGGCTTGACACACAGACTTCGAATTTTTCTTCAGTAAAGCTAAATAAATGGCAAAACGTTCCTTCAAATAAAAGAGGGCCAGGGTGAAAGCAAGCAATAGGGAGTGATGCGCACTTACAGGAATAGCCAAACTCTCTCCCAATAACTCGAAAATATTGCACGATCGGCGCCACTTTACAGCCTTGCAGAGCGCTGGGCCACGCGTTCGCGTGATGTAGCTCATACTGAGCGCGATAGTACGGCGTGAAGCTAAGGAAGAACAGGACAACGTTGCAGTTCTTTAGGTTTCTTTTATAGCGATAGCAATGATATGGACACTCTCGGCTGATTTTCGCCGTCTGTCGACGCCGTCATTCCAGACTACCTAACGGGGGTTCGAACCAGCGACCCGTCGCTCCGCAGCCTGCTAGCCAACACAGCCACACGCCATGCTCGTGCCAGCGATAAAACGGCGAGCTATTCATATGCACCGTTTGCCGCTCGCGGTACACAGATCTCGGAACAGCTTGAGCGTGTTTTCCATCCCCAACGCTTTTACAGTTTCTTTCAAATTGAAAACTGCCCTTGAGATGCGCACAAAAACGTGCCTCCCTTCTGTACCACTCATGATGTAGAATGAAACAAAAGAACACCGGGCACGCGTCAGACGCCACCGCGTGGCAGGAGACGCAGAGGTGTCATTCCACGTGCCGCAGTTTAAAAGAAAAAAAAATCACAGCATATCTATGGAGTGAATGATGATGAGTGGGCGAAGCTCCGGACGTTCATCGGTAAACCGTGAATCTTCCGTGAAATTCGCCCAGTGCATCATCAAAGACGTGACAAACACTGTGTGTATATATACAAGAAATTTATATTTTATTCGTGGGCTGTGATTTTCCGCTTTGTTTTCGTTTCTTCGTTGGTCGTGGTTACCGTTTACATAAGCCGTGGCTTCCGTTCCCCCTTCATTATAACGGCTTTATGGTCGGTGAAATGGAGGGAGAGCGGTTCCTGGATGGGTCGTAGTCGAAAGTTTGCAAAGACGAGATCGATGCAGGTTCCTCGGATGGTGGTTGGTTGCATGTGGTCAAACCATATGCATGTGAGACCATATCGCGATGTCATGTGTTGTATGGCATCGCGATCGTGATCGTCATCAGCGGGATCATCGTCATCCGCATCATCGTTATGACGCATAGTGGGTACATTCCATGTGCTGTGCCGTGATGGCAGCGTCATCGTCATCGCACAGGGGTGGCTACGACGACGACGACGACAACGACGCAGGACGACGCCGGACTAGCCTACGCCCTAAGGAGCTTCGCCCCTAAAAGAAGTATCAAACAGCGTCTAAAAGTCATATTATCATATAATCAATCCTTGGCCAATCCCCCCTGAGTGGGTAGGAGCCATGTCAGAGGCAACAGCAACAACAGTGTCGGCTTCTGCATTGTGGACACTCGCAGCGCGTCGCTCAAATACAAATACGTAACAACTGCGACAGTTGTTAGTTCACGCTTGTCCTGTGTATACCTATGCGTCCTTTTCGAGCGTCCTTCTTTGTGCTGCGGCGGCGCGTTGCAAGTATCGAGCTGCTTGTCGTTCTTCGTGTGACAAACTAACTTCTTGCTATCGCATTCATTGCTTCGCCCTAGTGGCGAAACTGTGACTTTTTTATTTATTTAGTTTTTTCTTATTTCGCGGGATATTGGTTACGGACACCGGCGGCGGCGGCGGACAACTACGGCGCAAAAGCGGCCCTTGTTGTGATCTCATAACAGCTTTCGCTGTAATAGAAAAATGCAGAAAGAGAACACTTCCTGTGAAGGCTTCCTTGAATTTCGTGGTAGAGGAATAAAAAAACTCTCGAGGACAAGGTGTAAAGCTGACATGTAAGGTTTTACACATCAGGAAACTTGAGACATTTCGAAAATTAACTTAAATAAATAATTAAATTCTTTAAATAAATAAATAAATAAAATAAAAAAAAGCGGCATCTACAATACAGCTCTATGTACTACGCATCACTTAAACTGCATGGAGGTTACTTAAAAAAGCCTTTTGGACCGCTCGCAAAATACGTTCTACGTAAATTTCTGAGCACTTTCGGCAGTTGCTGCAGCTTGCTTGGTGACGAATTCGTAGCAGGCATTTAAACGGCGCCATTCCAAGCATTTGCTTTAGCCTGTAGACCAGGGGTCTCAAACTCACCCCAGACAGCGGGCCGCATTCACGCGATTTAGCCCCAGAAGGGCCGGGACAGTGAGGAAAGTAAAAACGGGGAGGAGGGGGGGGGGTAGTAGAAATTGTCAGCAAAAGCAAAAGTTGCCGTTTGAAGGAGAAACTTCCCATAGGCCATATTGCATTTACGGGTCATTTCTGTAGGAGACTTGGTGCCAGGATTCCAACATGTCGATAGCGATGTCCAAATGTCTAAAATCTAAACGCCGATTCTGAAATATAGCTTTTGTTTCACGGTTATGTTTCAGCACATGGTCAGGCCCCGGAAACTGAGCTTCGGTTTCATGCTTCGGTTTCAAGGAACATGCACGCTCGTAGCGGTTGCCGGGCATCCTAAGATCTGGCTGAACGAAGTGAGGTTTACGTGGATGTTCGCATTTATTTGTTTTCGCTAGTTTTTACACATAAAGAAATTCGATTTCACAGTAAAGAACTCTTATTTTGTTTATTTGTCTTGTTTTGTTTCTTATTTTGTGAATTTTATACCAAGCGAAGCGCGGGAAAAGGTTGACATGAATTCGTAGCGCTTGCCTCCGCTCCTCCTTGCCACTCGCTCAGTGATATCACAAGTTGGATCGCGCTCAGTTATCTTGCTCGGTGGGCGTGCCAAGTACGGGAAAGATAAGACAGAAAGTTGTGGCGTGCAGAGAACGGAAGCCGCAGTGAGCTATGCCGACAAAGTCAACCATGCATAAGACGAAGGGGGGCTATATCGGGCATCACATGTTTTTCGCGGCTCTGCGATGTGTTAACCAGGGGATTTCCAGTTCCGCGAAGGTTTTTCAGGTTTCCTAGTAGCAACGGGTGAGCACACATATTTGGGCCCATTATTTCAGCAGGTATTAATTTTGCATGAGTACATGAGGAAACCCAGTTATCTGCATGCCTGACTGTACTGACATAAGCGCAGTGTCGCTAGACTAATTGGTCAAAACGACAGCCTACCTGCTGTCGGCATAATACGTTTAATGAAAGCCTTGAATGCGTGTTGGCTCGGCTACATAGCTTTTTTCATGTTTTACTCTTGGCATGTGGCTCAAATGATGTGAAGCAACTTTAGGCTCCTTCCTGTTCATGAAATTCATGTAGCCAGTTTGAAACGTTGTGGTTCTTTACTTGTAATACTGTCACTGAAATACATGTTATGGACTGGATGCTTCTAGAAATCGTTACATGAAATGTCGCTGGAGCCAATGTTTTGACAAGTGAACTTTTCTTCGTCAAGGCAACGCTGCTGCCCTGACGAAGACAAGTCAACTTGCCGAAACATTGTTTTCCGCGACGTTCTCTCTCGAAGAACTTCTCATCGCTTCAAGCCTCCCTGTTCCTCTGAAATTCTGTCTCGTTTGGTAGTCAAATTCTCTAAGAAAAATATGTGCACCATCATAACAAACGTGATTGTGTCAAACACGACGCGTCCTGATCGTGGTTGCTAATTTTCGCATTGGTTGGGTCCACTGTTTGCTCATTATGTCGATATTTCAGTTGTGAATTAAAGCTGGCTTTATAGATTGACACTTTCACACTGCGCGTATGTCTCTGTTTTTTTTTTAAATACCGAACGTGCAATAAAAAAATAATTTTATTTGTGTCGATCGAGTTTTGTCTTACAATCGGTCCGCTTCAGTTTCGCCGCTTTAGAAGACGAACAAAATTTAAAAACATGTTAACGAAATTTTACGAAAGGCCGTGTCGCCCAAGCGGCCAGCGGACCTGAAAGAGGGCACGAACACATTCCGCTTGCATGCGAAGTGGGAAACGAGAGCTTCCGCGGCGACCCTCCTCCTCTCGGTTTTGCGCCCTTTCCTCTGTTTGGTGACCTCACTAGTGCCGTCATGAAAGAAATGTTCTGTTTGTGATTTATTTCTAGTTAATAATAATAATAATATGTTGCGTTTAACGTCCCAAAACCACCATATGATTATGAGAGACGCCGTAGTGGGGGGCTGAAATTTTGATCACCTGGGGTTCTTTAACGTGCACCTAAATCTAAGTACACGGGCCTCAAGCATTTTCGCCCCCCATCGAAAATGTGGCCGCCGCGGCCGGGATTTATTTCTAGTTGGATACCCGGCAGCTGCCAGTAGTAAAAGCGGCGCTGCCGCTGCGTATCAGCGTGCGAGAGCGCGTCCAATGGGCGGTATAAGGGAGTTTCCGCCCCCCTGTCATGGTGACCTCATCAGGTGCCTCACGAAAACGCTTTAGACTTAGTCATGCCTGTGTACCTCACGAATTTTTAAGAAAATAAAAAAAAAATGTGAGGCAAACACAGTGATGTGCGGGCCGCGGGCCGCAAGCGAGAGGCTGGCGGGCCGCGTGTTTGAGACCCCTGCTGTAGACGTTTGCTTAAAAGATAAAATGAATGCAAAATTTATTTTTTTGCTGTACATTTTATTGTGCGCATTAAGTAAAGCTATTTCGGATAGACACCCACACTCTGAGCTGTGGCCTGATCTATCACGGAGGCTTTTCAGGATCACATAAAATAGGTGTTCACCGTAAATTTTGGCTCGATGGACAGGTTCAAACCAGCCGAAGCGGTTATTCCGTTGATGTGTTATTGATGTCCACCTTCTGTGATAATAAATTTCTCTAAACAACTTTGTGTATATTGTGATAAGTGTGTGTTACGGACACTTTGTGAACTTGGACATTTTTAAATGCGAATGCATTTCTTAGTCGGGCTATGTCAGGCATCCGGCGTTGTGCGGCGTTGGCGTTGTCCGCGGCAGGTGTTATCTCTCCGCTCTCACTCCCTCTCCCATAGCAACAGCTGCTGGTTCGCGCGCTTTTCCTCGCGCCTAGCAACCGGAGCAGGTGGTGCGGGCGGAGTAGCGCAGAGTGAGAGGAGAGGAGGAGCGCGCTCTGGTGTGTGAGGGCGCTCGCATCGCGGGAGCTCGGCGGAACTCCCGCGATAAAAAAACAGGCGCTGCGCCGTACTCCCGACCGGGCTGCAGAAATTAGGCGCCTTTTCCTTCTTCGAACCACAACCACCATATATAAATGGAGCGAAGCGCGCGCGAAATGCATTCGCATTTCCTCACGATTCCCTTCGGGGAGGTGGGGGGTATTTTTTTGTAAAAACGTTTCCTGTATATTGTGCTGTCATTTGTGTATGTTATTGTCGTGATGGTATAGACGCTGTTTCCATGTGTTCGTAGCTTCCTACGATGAAATAAACTTTTTCTAAACACACATGTACACAGACACCCTTTGCAGCCACGTAAAAGGACAAAAAATGCTCCTCAATTTGAAGCTCCGCATGTGCGAACTAAAGGCGGCAACACACGTATTCGCCACATGCTCGAGTACGCAGGTCGAAGCAGTTGTCAACTAATATAATTGTATCTGTGTAAATTTCGTTTGTATATAGTATTGCGATAGCCATTATATGAACAATATCAACAAGTTTCTGCCGTTGGCTTTGCCGTCGTCGTCGCCATCACGTTTCGTATAAACACCAAATCGATAGCATCCCTCCGCATATCGTATGTTCTACCAGCGGGTAAAAGCGCGCGAGCGGGGGCGACGAACGCGGCTGAAGAAGAGATGGAATGACTTAATAAGGTGCGTGTTTGGGCTAGTTTTTTGTCTCTCTAGTCTTCTGTCCCTGAAGTTTGCGCTATTTAGCTGTTCAGATTAAACGAGCTGACCCATCTCCGTCCTACGGAGGACGCATGCGGTAATATCAGCCCGCGTGCGAAGCCTGCCATGGATTGCTACAGGGTTGCCGTTGGGCCGATTTGAAAAGGAGCCAAAACTAAGCCTAAGAGTAGCCAGTGTAGCCATGCCGTTTAATTTTAGCGCCATATTTGTAGCCAAATAGAAAAAAAAAGTGATATTATGCATAGAGTTGCAAGTATTGAACAGTGAAATATTATGGTTTCGGATAAGCAAAAATGGAGTACAACGAGCACAATATTTTTCACTGTTGCTTGGTTTCCAAGCCGCAGGTAAGTTGCAAATATATTAATAAATTATTTTACTTTTAGTGCGCCTGCATACAATTCGTCTACAGTGGATAGACTTCTTGCAAAAGTAATTTTGTGCCAACCACACAGCAGGAACATTAAACGTTGAAGCTGTTTTTTCTTGACGCCCTAGACGACATTGATACAAAGTTACAATAATCCCAGTCTAGCTTCAAGTAGCGAAATCTGGTGGAACGTGATCAGTTCAACTTCCTTTTATTCTTCGACGCGCTGTGTTTCAGCATTACACTCTGGCGTCAGCAGTGCGCTATACAGACACGCGTTTCCTTACATGCCCGTGTCCCTCTGTGTTTTCAGACGGGGGGGACGCTCGTTGGGTGCCTCGATGCGCATTAACCCGCTGGCTGGAGCGGCCGCTGACGTGCGCGCATAGGGCCAACAATGCAGAAAAGCTTGCAAACACTGGTTATTCTTTGAATTTGCTTGCTATTTTATCTTCAAATAATACGGAAAAATGTCCAGCAAATGCACCGAAATAGAAGTTCAAAGTAGCCAAAAAATAGCCATGGCGCCAACCTGAAATTTTTGTCGCCAAACAGGGTCGGAGAGTAGCCAATTTGGCGCAAAGTAGCCACCAACGGCAACCCTGGATTGCTACTCAAGCAGAGAGGAGGCGCCACGCCCGTCTTGAAGGAGCATGAAGGAACAGAGGGGAGAGAGAGAGAGAGAGAGAGAGTTGCTCTAGCAGCGACTGTGAACGTTGATCCCAAGGGCGTGGTCGGGATCGCAGGCGCAAGCGCTATTTTGGCAGGCATCAGTACACGGCTTGTACACCCTTCTACGTGCTGTGCTCTCAACGCGAAGAGACTGTGTGAAAACGGCAGCTCTCCCTGGAGCGGCCGTATTCTTTTATATCAGCGTTTTGTACAGTTACGCGAGATCGGATCGAAAAAGTTAGCCGCCAGCCTTACGTTGTGTAACATTACAATTTGTTGCTATCGCATTCATTGCTTCGCCCTTCTGGTGAAACTGTGATTTTTTCACATTGTCTGCACCTCGTGAAAACTTGAGGGCGTTATGATTTCAAAGCAATAAAATACAGTGAACCATCAGAGTTATTTGGCTCAATACTTTAGTTTATTTACACTAGGGTGGTCCGCTTTACATGGCTTGCGAATGAGTGATGTGAAGTTCCGCAGCTAAGAAAGGCCTCTGCTAAGAAAAAAAAAAAGAACTCGCAGCGGCACATCGTCGCAGAGTGTGGGTGGAACAGGTACAAAATGATATCGCACGCGGCAACGTTTCACGACGCCTATAAATGAGTCATTTGCATGCCTGATTGCGCGCATTGTTTAACCTTTGATATGCCGTCAAAGGTTAAACAATGCCTACCCGTCCACATTAGCCAGTGTGCCAAGAAATTATTCGGTGCCCACGCTTCTGACAAGCAGAGTAACGCTGGGAGGCAGACGCAGTAGCGATTACCTTTTGTCTCAGGGCGATAACACTAGGAAGAACAGTGATAGATGAAACAAGAGTCTATTCACTTTAATCTTTCGCCACCGAACACTTTCCGGAAAGCATTTACCGTAGTCGGACTCACCGGAAAGTGCACAGTCCGCGATAACTTGTTTTTGCGTTTTTAAGACGTGTGGAAATGACAAGTACGCACGGCGAACTTCTATATTCTGACGATGACTGAAAAGTTCAGACGGGCTGAGCTGTATAACAGGGAAACCTAGGTGACTTTAACTTTTACGATGCGGCCTTTCTATTGTTCTTATCACGCTATTCACATGCAGAGATATATAGTCGGTTGCCTACTCCGTATTCTGTTCGGCTAGTCAACTTGCAAAATTTTGAGAACAGCCATGCTACATTATTTAGCGTTTTTAAGATCACGTTCACTGCTTTACTGTTAAATTTTATTTAACTAACCAGATAGTCGCCAGCAGTAAAACCAAACGACTGCAAAACTAATATCAGCTGGCGGTGAGTAATAAATATGTCTGTAGTCCTCACAAGTGGATAATAACAGACCGCAGTCGTGGCTGAGGCACAAAATGCCCATAAAAACTAGGCGAACTGAGACGAACACAAAAGAAGCGAATCAAGCAATAGCGGTACGAAAGTATAAGTTTTCCTAAAATTAAATTATACCAGCTAGCTTGACTTCTGTAGCTCAAAAGCACCGCTTTCGCGTCAAAATGTTGCCCGGTAGTCCATAATATTATATTTGTTGAGGTTTTACGCCCCGAAACCACGATAGGATTGTAAGGGACGCCGTAGGGGGAGGGCTCCGGAAATTTCGACCCCATGGGGTTCCTTAACATGCGCCTAAATCTAGGTACACGGGCCTCAAGCATTCAGCCTCCATTCAAGTGCATTCCGCCGTGGCCGGGATTTGATCCCGCGACGTGGCAGTTATACTGTTCTTTTATTGTCTAGCCTCCTTCACATTGTACAGCGCTGGGTGCGTCTTCAATGCAAGTAGAAAACACGACGGTGTACTTTGCTGTTCTGGTTGGCTCTTTAACGTTCGCTCCCCCTCCCAGCTCCTGCCCTTGCGCTAGAGTTTGCAGGTGCCTTGAGGCGTTTTATCATGTTCCATTCGTAACACGCGTTGAATTCTTTCACAGGCGGTCTAGAGAACGAAGTGTCGCGTTTGGAATTATCAGCCAGTAAATTGCAAGCGAAAGACGCTCGTTCTACACCACTTGTGCTTCCGTCTTCACTTTTCCAGCAAACATTGTACTGTTCAGTGGATCGACCGCCTCCTCGACGTCGGATATCCGTCACGTGCGGACCATATCGCTCTGGCCCGCACACTTTCTATAGAATGGATCGGCGCCGTGATAAGCTATCTCTTTTTCGCCTGCAGCATTCATTCGTGCGGCATTCATTGCCTCGAATCAAATCCCGACAGACCGTCGTGTGAGTGCACCCGCTTTTTCACTACTTAACCTTTGAGACGCTATGTACACAATTGTGTACATGATTTGTTCTTGCTCCCTGTATCAACTAGGGGCTAAGAGAGAGCGAGATACATTGAGCTTTAGGATAGATTGAACCTGCTGCATAATAATTTGTCTTCATTTAACTTCATTTCGCAGCGTACTGTGGCGTATGATCACATTGTTGAAGGCACTACCCCGTTCGACGAGTGGTTCGATGAGCCGCGTCCTGCGAGCCATGTTAAAAGTATACTCTTTCTTTGCTCTAAATGGACATAACGGAAAATGAATTTGTACTATATTTCTAGCCCGAGATTTAGTTCTATTGATTCCAAAATAGAGCATGGATGACTTCAGGATAAACAGATATTTAATTACAACTTAATTAAAATAAGTTACTATAACACACATAAGTGAACATATGACATTATTTTTGTTGCAATAGTTATACTGAGTGCCTTGAAATAACGTTAGTGTAGGGTAGCCAACCAGAAGTCTTTCTGGTTAACCTCCCTGCCTTCTCCCTTTCTGTTTGCTTCCTTCCTTGAAATAACGTTGCATTATTTTGACCCATTTACAGACAGTTCTTCATAGGTGGCGTCTGAAAGGGGTTAACTCGAGTCGTGCTGGCAGTGGCTTAGAGTTATAGATATTACTTGCGGGAAATTTCTTACCCGTTTAACGTCAACACGTAACCGAATAGTTTCTGGCGAAGGTAGTTGCACTTTGCACTCAAAGCAAGGGCGCCATCTCTTAAACAATGTTTCTTCATTTCATTATGCTCTAACATCTAAAAAATAATGAAAGCGCCATACTGAGCACCAGCGTTTATGTGAAGGTACGTGAATTGGAAACCAGCCGCGAAACGAAAAAAAGGGAGAATAGAACACATTCATTCGGCCTCTGGGAGATACCAACAGCGGCTAGTGATTGCTTTGGTGATGAAAGGTTAAGTATTAACTATTGGGGTTTCACGTCCCAAAATCACAATATGATTATGAGGGACGCCGTAGTGGAGGGCTTCGGTGATTTCGACTACCTGAGGTTCTGTAACGTGCGCCTAAATCTAAGTACGCGGGCTTATAGCGTTTCCGCCTACATCTAAAATGCGATCGCGTTGGCCGGGATTCGGACCCCACGACCTTCGGGTCAGACTAGACCAACACGGCGGGTGCTGAAAAGTAAGGTGCGCCAGGATTGCTGTTAAGACGGTGCCACTATCCTTTTTTTTTCTTTTGCTACATTACTTTCGAGTGTTTTGTAGATCTTTGATGCTTATCTATTTCTGAAATTACGGTTGAGACCTGTTTTCATGTCGCCTTTCTTACAAGCAAGTTTTCGAGCGTTTATAGAGCCAGGAGGCTCTTCTTAAAGATCGTTTATAATTCCTTGTTTTGTTTCAGCTCGTATGTGGCCAAATGCTACTGAGTAAAAAGACGTTTTTGAAGCACAATCAGGGCGGCACTCACATCTACTCCAGATGGATTTGCGGTTTCTAGAACTCATACACTTCTTCAGTGGCTCAATTTCATCAGAAATAATTATACTAGTAGCCTTCATCTGCGGCCGAAAGCGATGCGGTCGTGAAGTTTCTTTGAGCCTCAAGGCCAATAAAGCGACTTTTATTATTTAGGTATAGAGAAGCGCATTTGGTATTTTTTAAAGAGAACTAGTGCAACGACTGGCGCAGCTTGCCTGTTTCAACTGCCACCGGCTACGAATATAGACATTTCGAATACGAGGAAATCCCAAGAAGTGCAGCATTGAAATAGCACTAACGACCTAATAAGTTATGGCCCTGCGTTTAGAAAAGGGCCTTCACGCTGGAATATCTTGTAAGTAAATCAATTTAGCCAGTCGTAGCAATGGTACATATTAGCGAAAGCGGTTGTCCAGTGGGAAACGCAGCTTACGAACACGAAACGCCTTTCGTGAATTAAGTTCGTGCTCAGTAGCGTGCGAAGATTTTATGCTGTTGACCACGACATTACAAACTTGTTTACTTCGTATCATCACAAGCGTTCATGTACTATGATGCCGTCAGGCAGTTTTTGCACCCACTAAATCTATCC
This sequence comes from Rhipicephalus appendiculatus, assembly GCA_030522465.1. NCBI lineage: Eukaryota > Metazoa > Arthropoda > Arachnida > Ixodida > Ixodidae > Rhipicephalus > Rhipicephalus appendiculatus. The sequence goes on from JALIZH010018972.1 coordinate 18,112, forward strand.
AGCATATGTAAAGGCTACATTGTTTACTGGCACCATATAACGCTGCAAGGGACATCAGCAATAAGTATTCCTAGTTGAAAAAAAAGAAAGAAAAAGAACTAAAACGAGAGATTAATATGTACTTGTGGGCTAGTTGATTGATTATGACGGCATGTGGCACTGCACAAGGGGGTGAAAGGCCGAACACAAGCGCTTAACATTCAACTCAACTGACTTGAATTTCAGCGCTTTCATTCGTTCTTTTGTTCTCGTGTTCAGATTCAGATGCTTTATTTTTCTTGAATTACACCATGAATGATACAGAAGCTAAAGATATAGCAATACCTGACAAAAGGTCTCTGTAGTGGTTTTACAAAATAGTAAACAACAAATACACAGTCAAATGTTCGAAGCACACAAAAATTTGTTTGATTGTAGAATAAAGAGACAACAAAAAACCCGATAAGTTCACAGTTCACAATACCTAGTGACCGAACTAGAAAAGGTTTCACCATCGTTTCAAAGGTCATAGTTTCACCATGCGTGCGCTGCTATAAAGAGCAAACCTAGAGTATCATTCTGTACATCACTGTAGTATGTCACTATGAATGTCACGGCCTTCGTTTAATGTTGATGACTGCCATGCAAGGCTGGACGAAATCGTCACTGTTCACAGCTGTTTCTCGTAAATGTGACAATGTCAGCAGTATGGGCGCCTTGCACCAACAGTTCGTCTTGTTTTCGCAGGACCAACGATGACGCCCCGCAGCTTTGTCCCTTTGGCATTGCTCGTATTGCTTCCGGCGTGTTCCCTGGTATTGGCTGTGACAAGGTTGCATGAAGTTGCCACAGAGAGTGATGACTCCTGGCGGCCACGCGTGGTAAGTGGGTGATAAGTATGAGGATGTCCATACAACTTTAAATGGGACACACATTCTAAGCAGAGGCGACGCACGGAGGAATCAATAGAGCTCGAAAAAAACTTGAAGGACGCTTGAGCTTCACCTTAAAGAGCGTAGGTCCGTAAACTCACTCACGAGTCGACACATTTAGACACACAGATTCAGATGCGGTCGTCTCTGAGTCTGAGTGGGTCCAGGGAGTAATATTTTGGTGAGTTTGAGTCCGAGTGAGTCAGTCTTAGGAAAACTTTGAGTCTTATTCCGAGTGAGTCCGGTTGAGGAAAATATTGGTGAGTCAGAGGCCGGGTGGGCAAGAACCGCGAAATATATCTATTAAGTGAGTCTGAATGAGCTACACGTTTTATTGCTGACTTTTTGGTCTTATCTATTCATCTCCAACATTATTATGAGCCTTACATCAGCTTACGTATAAACTGAAGTCGGTTCACTCATACCTCAATGCACTAGCGTTCATGCGCCACTTCAATATTTGTTGATCAGAGGCGTAAGTTAGGGAGGCGGTTGCACCAACTTCCCCCCTGCCCACCCCGCAAGCTGTATCACTGGAATCTCTTAATGAATATACCTGGTGTGTGTTGCTCGTTTTCATAAAAATATCCTTACTAGATTGAAACCACTGATAACTCGTATTTCAAGGTTCAAAATAAAAAGGCCTATCGGAGAGCACCAATTACGAGAGATATTGGCGTTGAAGAGCGTTGGCATCAATATCGAAAAAACTAATTTTACGCGAACGTACTCATAAGTCGACTCACTCAGACTCACCCAAACTCTCGTCAACGAGTGAATTTTCGTATGAGTGAGTCCGGCTGAGTAATATGTTGGTGAGTGTGAGTCCTAGTGAGCCCGGTTGAGGAAAATTCTGGTGAGTCTGAGTCTGAATGAGCCCTGAGAGAAAAATATATTCCTTGAGCGAGACTTGAGTGAGCTCCGACATTTTTGCCGAATTATGTTCCAGAGCAGAACGCGATAGCGTAATCAGTCCCCGTGCGCATCGCCATCTCACTGCTTACCTCGCTTCGGTTCTCGGGCATGCCTGAACCGTGCCGTAAGGAAATGAACGACTGTGCGCGTAGCATTGGCCGTTTCAAGCTATCTTAGAATGCGTACTGCAAGTACAGTTGTTGAGTGCTCACTACGCCATAATTATTCCTCTTTCGAATCAGCGAAGGGCCCACTACGCGTCTTTAAGGCAACACGTGAACCTTCGCAGCTGCTCACTTTGTTGATGGTTTTTGCACCTGATGATCATTAAATATGTCTGAGCGCTGTGTATTGGGTAGGCCTTTAAAACACCCAGCCATTGCACAATCTACATGTTTTAACGCATGGCGCGATACTAATCTTCTGCCACGCAATATTACATGCGTTGAGGAGACTCCTTCCACTACATGACCGTCATATATTGTTTTGTTTTTTTTTACAGCGAAAGCTGTTATGAGATCACAACAAGGGCCGTTTTTGCGCCGTAGTTGTCCGGCGTTCGTAACCACTATCGCACGAAATAAAAAAAAACTAACTAAATAAAAAATACCTATGACAGAATGGGAACCGAACCCGGGCCCTCTGCGGGGCAGCCCGGCACTCTACCACTGAGCTACGCCGGTGCTTGAAACTGCGTTGCAAACTGACCCTATGCAGGCTTCATGTCGGGTTAGGAATCGCGTTAACATGTGTTGTAAAGCGTTTTAGAACAGTAAAGTGACAACCAGGCGTCACACAGTGCGAATTGCGTAACGAGTGGGCCGTTCAATGCTCCAAGCCATTACGAAAGCATCAGGCATAATTCTTCATCGTCGT
>JALIZH010018973.1:0-73637 GCA_030522465.1 Rhipicephalus appendiculatus
ACCTTACAGTGCGCTTTAATACGCAAACCCATATAACAAAGATACTAGGTGTCTTTTCTTTTTTTCATATCAATTTTTCATAAATATTTTGTGCAGATGTACCAGTGTATAGTCGACTTCTGCTGCTTTATTACTGTACTATAAGACGTAGAAATTACTATTTCAAAAAAATAAAAGTAGCAGTAGTTAATTCATAAAACTGCATTAAAACCTTTTTAATTATCGACTTCAGGTGACATCTTAAATGGTCGTGTTGAACCTGTCGACAGACATGGCAATTAGTTGTAACCAATTTTATAAACTGCAATTTTGATATATGTGTTCAAGTGTGCGGCGAAAATGCATTGGCGTCATATAGTTCTATAGCTTCGCTGGGAACATGTGCAATGCTAGAGGAGAGTAATTATGACTCATTTTGCTGACGGGGTTTGGCCACTTACAAAAACCAAGCCTGGCCCCATCCCGGTGGCCGCGATCGGGCCATCGCCATCGTACCTGGCCATGGGCGCCGGCCAGCTTTTCCGCCGAGCTCATTTTTATGCTTGGGGTAATAAAATATAGCCATTCGCTGGGCACCTGGCCGCGTCCGTCTTTCCTGCTTCGTGGTCGCCGTCCCGGCGTGAACCAGGTGCTTCGTTCCGTCAGCGTGGCGTCCTACGCAGCCGCCTCAGTTACGTTTGCTCGTTTCAAATGTGCAGGTTCAAAACGCTGTCGAAAGGCGCAACTCAGGCAAATCTCCTCGACCTTGGTTTGAACGCAGCCTTTTGAATGCCCATATATGCCGAAAAAAAATGTTGCCTCCCAGTTTTCTCACGGCGCACTCTACGCGTATTCTAATCTCCAAAACAGAAGGTTCGATAATATATTCCATACTATATCGTATTCGTGAAAATATTAGCCAGAAGAGTGCAGGCTAATAATTCATAATGTTCATCAAAGAAATCGTAGGTGCACACCAAGGTTGTGCGTTGAAAGGCGGCACAATTCTGACAAGCATGCACAAGGCGAAGATTCTTGTAAAGTGTTCCGATGTGACAAATACATGATATAGGAATGACATTTGACTGTGTCACCACATGATGTTGTGATGAGTGATGTGTACTTTGTAAACGTAGGATGCATTATGTGGGGCACCGGAGCGGCCACGCGGAGAAGAAACGAGATGCGTCCTCGTGGGACCTCATCGAGGCACTCGTGCTTGCGGCTGCCGGACGTCGTAACCGCTCACTCGCGCAGAGGAACCAAATCTGCCGCCACCTCCGTAGCGAGTTGCGACAGCGCGGAATGGCCTTATTACATTTCATGACACACACTACCGATTAGAACGCGCTAATTTTTCCGCTAGTCATGTGCAACTACCCGCGCAGATGCGAAAGTCTGGCGACAGCTGCAGACTCGCAGCTCTCCCTCACCGTACCTTCTACACCGCATTCGTCCGTGCTGTTACCCTTCTCCCCCATGTAAATTATGCGCCTCTTCCACAGCAGACTTAAACCAAATCAGGTGGCGCTGCCCAAAGCACCCTCTTCCCCCCTTTCCTTAAATGCCTAATTTCTAGTGAGGAGTAGTGGGAGGCTGCCTTGCGCAGCTCGAGGCCCGACATTCAGGCCATCCTGGAGTGGGCTGAGAGGGTAGGGGACAACTACTTCAAGAGAATCCTTCACCTTGTGATCCACCGGGACCACCAGAGTGTGGTACTCGATGTACACGTTGTAGGGACACGAATCTCTTTGTCTGAGGCTTACCATGTGAGGAGGAATAAGTACCTCATTCCCGACCTGATGACACAGGTCAACCCGAACTTCCTTCCAGTTGTGGCAGCAGTCACTATGGCGTACCGTGGAACATGGGCAGGAGAATCAGTGCAAACGCTCATAGACGTCGGATTGGACCATGCGACATAAAGATGATGACTATACGATGTCTACAGGATGCCTGAGGGCCTTTGCCGTGCACCAAAAGATGACGTCGATGCGACCCTGTCAGTTGTAATTGGGCTCAAACGGTCCAGTCCAAATCGCAGGTTGTGATCACCCGGCAGTCGGAAAGCAACGACTGCCGGAATGGGTCCCTCTGCCCTATCAGAGTGTTCATCTAACACCTTCTGAGGGCCGCCTCACTCTATGAGTAGGTGCCCAATGATGATGTTAAAAAAAAGAAAATAGTTCCTCCCCACCACCCTCTGTCCTGTCGCCACATTCCCTTTAACCAGAGACAAATAAAGCTGTTCATTAATTCTGCCGCCACCGCCCGGAGACGGAGGCGCACCGGACTCGCTCGGGTTGACGACCACGGTTGTCGGAGGAGGCTAAGATGGGACGCCGATGCTCCTAGTGCACCACCGGCGCTCACTCCTCCACCCTTGCTGATGTTGGTACCAGATCGTATTTGATACGTTTGCACCTTCACGTAGTTTCGGCCCTCCTCTTCGTCTTCGTCGTTCCTGAACCGCTTGGCGTACACCGGCGTCAGCTCAGTTGTGGTCCTAAACACCGTCTCCGACGGAGACGGTCCCTTGCGCGGTCCGAGCACTGGCTTTCTCATTTTTTCATTCGGCTTCTCTGGTCTCTCCCACTCACTCTTCTCGGACTTGCTCTTCGAAGCTTCTTCGTGGTGGTCACCGTGTCCTCCTTCCCCACTTCCACAGGAGGGGAGGGGGGCAGTGTGGGGGGCCGGAGGGGCCGGGCGTTGAAGCAAAATAATAACGTCACCAAAACGCTGTCGCCGCTGTTCGTCAGACATTAGGTAAACCTACTCTAGCAAGTATGAAAACAAGTATGAAAACTTCTGTAGCCTCGTTCCCAGGAGTCAGTCGTACTTACCCAGCAAAGTGCTACTTTCATAAGTGAGCCTTAAGTAGAGTTTTTGAAAGTTTCCCAAAACTTAACTCAAACTTATCCTTTCCTCATACTTTCATAAGTGTAACTTAACGCGCAACTTAAGTTATGTTCTTGAATACGGGCGTAAGAGTCCTGTTACTGTACATTTCGTCCACTTTCTTTCTCTTTACGCTGGGAACGTGTTGGCGGGTTGGGTGCGTCGATATGGTGAAGGTCGCCCTGACGGCACGACTTGCCGTTCTTTCGAGTATTCCAACGCGCTCCGCCGAAGTGGAGAGTCCACTGGGTGGACCCATCGAGAATTGCGCCCCGCGCCAGCCTCCCGCGGCTCACGACCTGTCCAAGTACGCCATTCCATCGAGGGCGTGGGCACTGCATGGATTCGGCGATCTCAGCGCTGTATCGTACGTTTCATGCAATTTGAACTTTCGCGCAAGTGAACTTTTCATCGAGAAGTCTGCACTGTATTTTTTGTTTAATTTTTTTTTCAAAGTCAGACCAAACAAAAGGCAGGCACGTAAATATATTTGTCAAGCGGACCACAGTTTGTATCAGAAGGGAAAATTCATTTCAGGATATGGGCAAGGGGCACAAAAGGGGCGGCGGAATCATAAACTTGCTTTGTGACTCTCGTATAGGGTCCACTGGCTTAAGTCAGCTGCACTCATAGGTACAAGTGTCTAGCTAAGCCACTCTTAGAAGAAAGATCTAGAAGCAGCAAATTAACAGCACGGATTTTTAGAAATATACGATTGTCAAGCTTCACAACAGGCCGGGAAGTTGAAATCACTTTGCGCGTCGTAAAAGCAAACAAGAAAAAAAATTCCCCATCTCCCGCTAAAGGGAACCATGTGTGGATGCGAAGCAGCGGGGAGACAATCAGCTTGAGCGGGAGGAACGTCGCCGCTCTCATTTCACGGCAGTGGTCCGGGCGCTCGTCGCGGCGCTGAACAGGAGAGACAATGAGGCGCGCGCGCTCCGTCATTTTCATACCGCGGAACTACCGTGGCGCCCCCAGCGGAGTATGCAGCTGTCACACCACCTGTCGTGCGCGCCGCTCCGTAGAGGATTCCTAGAGGACAGGACGGGGGGGGACCGTAGGAGAGAGAGGGGGAGGGGACGTACATGCGCTGTTGGCGTGTGGGACGCGGGAGCCGCTCCGTAGAGTAGAGGAATCCTAAAGGAGAGAAAGGGGGGTGAGCGTAGGAGAGAGAGGGGGGAGGGGACGCGCTGTGCTGGTGTGGGACGCGGGAAGGACTAAGCCCCCCTCCAAACACATGCAAGCAAGATTAAGGAATGGGGTCAACCTGGGCGACAGACACCACCTGCCTAGCCATTGCTATGCAGCCTCTCTGTGCTCTCGGCCATGACTCAAGGAATGGGGTCAACCTGGACGACAGACACCACATGCCTAACCATTGCTAAGCAGCCTCTCTGTGCTCTCGGCCCTGACTCAAGGAATGGGGTCAACCTGGGCGACAAACACCACCTGCCTAGCCATTGCTAAGCAGCCTCTCTGTGCTCTCGGCCATGACTCTGATGACTGTGTTAGGGTTGACGGCCTTCATATTGTCACCAAGCTAGCAATTAGGTGCTAGAGGACGCAGTGACGAAGACACAAAACAAGGCGTTTACTCAATGTCAAAATGGCAAAAACCAGAGCTCGCGCACACCGAATAACTTCGTTGTCCTCCTTCGAGAGGCCGGCCACTATAGTTGCCAGCCTACCACGCGTCAATTCCCCCCTCTCAAGAGCGACCGTCCCGGTCGACTGACTCAAGGGCCAGAGACCGCTATGGGGGGAAGATGGTAGCGTGAAGGGAAAAAAATAACCACAGTAACGTTGTACATAATGCAAGGGTTTGAAGTGTTGCTTGTCACTCGCGGGCGTGGTACGGCTTCATCCGTACTACGTGGACAACCTCGGCGCGTGGACGTCGTCGGCTCAAACTGGTATCAGAGCTTTGTGGCACAACCTCGTAATTCACATCACTGAGGCAGCGCACAACCTCGTAAGGGCCAAAGTAGCGTCGTAATAACTTCTCCGAGAGCCCACGATGTCGGACAGGTGTCCACACCCACACATAGTCGCCTGGTTGATAGTGGACGTTCCTTCGGCCAAGGTTGTAACGGCGGGCGTCGGTATCCTGTTGCGTGCGTATGCGGTTCCGAGCAAGCTGGCGGGCTTCCTCGGCCTTCTGAACAAAGTCGACAACGCTGTCATTTCTGCTGGCGTCTTGGTCTACTGGGAGCATGGCGTCTAACGGTGTTGTGACGCGACGTCCATAAACAAGCTCAAATGGTGTTAGTTCGGTGGTCTCTTGCACAGCTGTATTATAAGCAAACGTCACGTATGGCAAAATTTCATCCCACGTTTTGTGCTCTACGTCAACATACATCGATAGCATGTCGGCCAGGGTTTTGTTTAACCGCTCCGTCAAGCCGTTGGTTTGGGGATGATAGGCTGTGGTCTTCCGGTGGTTGGTGTGCGTCAGCTTGGCGACCTGTTGCAATAACTCCGCAGTGAATGCTGCTCCGCGATCGGTGATGAGAACAGCAGGTGCACCGTGACGCAAAACAATGTCGTGGACAAAGAATCCGGCGACTTCAACTGCAGTTCCCCTAGGCACAGCTTTTGTTTCCGCATAGCGAGTCAGATAGTCGGTTGCGACGATTATCCACTTATTTTCTGAGGATGACGTAGGGAATGGACCGAGAAGATCCATTCCCACTTGATGGAACGGTGCTGGAGGTGGGTCTAGAGGCTGGAGGAAACCGGCAGGCTTGACGGGTGGGACTTTACGCCTCTGGCAGTCACGGCAGGTTCTGACGTAGTGGTGAACGGACGAGTACAGCTGTGGCCAGTAGTATTTTTGGCGTATGCGCGCTAATGTCCTCGCAAAGCCTAAGTGACCGGCAGAAGGATCGTCGTGGCACGCCTGCAAGACTTCCTCACGCAGTGCCTTTGGAACGACGAGGAGAAACGTTTCCTGGCTGTTCTGGAAATTTCTCTTGTAGAGAACATTGTTCCGCAGGCAATACGATGTCAATCCACGTGAGAGCGGGAGTGGGACGACAACGTCAGCTCCTTGAAGATGCTGGAAGAGAGGGAGTAGTTCAGTGTCCTCACGTTGATGTTGAGCCATGCGCACCACATCGACGACGCCAAGAAACGATAAATCTTGTTCAGTGTCGGACGACGTCGAGGGAATAGGAGCACGCGATAGGCAGTCAGCGTCGGTATGCTTATGTCCTGATCGGTAGACGACCGTTATGTCGTACTCTTGAAGACGCAGGCTCCAGCGAGCGAGGCGGCCAGATGGATCTCGTAGATTGGCAAGCCAACACAGCGAATGGTGGTCACTGACCGCTCGAAATGGCCGGCCGTATAGATAGGGTCGAAACTTGCTGATGGCCCAAACGACTGCTAAGCACTCTTTTTCGGTGGTAGAGTAGTTAGGCTCTGCCTTTGTGAGACTGCGGCTCGCGTAAGCGATCACACGCTCTGCGCCGTCCTGCCATTGAACTAAAATGGCTCCGAGTCCTACGTTGCTGGCGTCCGTGTGAATCTCAGTTTCGGCAGTGTCGTCAAAATGTGCCAGCACTGGAGCTCTTTGATGACTATTGCGTAACTCTACGAAGAGACACGGGTTGCATTCAACACGTTTGGTAGCGCATCCCCAACTTCGGCGGAAACACGAAAGATTGTTCAAGTTCCCCTGCGCAGCCAGTACTCTACCGACCTCCACACCGTTCGGGCAATTGTCGTCCCAGTTATTTGCGACGACATCCTTTCGCCGAGAGCTGATAGCCACACCTTGCAACAGCTGCGTCTCGAAGGCCAAGTTATTGCCGACAAAAAGAAATTTCTTGAAGCGGAGACAGAGAACGGCATCACCTTGTTGATTGGAGCGGACCAGCTTTGGAAGATAACTACTGGAGAAATATTAAGAAGCATGGAAATTCCAGGATTGGTCGCAATCAACAGGGCGCTTGGATGGACACTGCAAGGGCCCAGTCGTCAAAATGCTTCTCTTGACGGCAACACTAACCTCGTTATCTGTGTGCTGCGTGTGGAAACGGCTAGCGACGATGCCACAATCTCGCAGATGCTTCAGATGAGCGTTCCTATTAATCGGGATGTCTACGCGCCACAACGAGAAAATATGAGAGTTGAATGTTGGACTGCGAAGCACCAAGTCATGCTCCACGCTTTGTCACCCGCTAGAGGCATACAATTCCTCAACGACTGCCTTGATGTAGAGGCCAACCTCAAGCCAGAGAGGAGCATCATGACGAGCTCTCCATTTGTACCATTGTTTTCGACGCTTCGACGAGAGTGGAAGTTTATTTCACTCGGTGCGCACTCAAGGTCAAAATGGCAAAAACCAGAGCTCGCGCACACCGAATAACTTCGTTGTCCTCCTTCGAGAGGCCGGCCACTATAGTTGCCAGCCTACCACGCGTCAATATTACTACAGTGTTCTGGTTCGCATAATGGGTGCTTCCCTACTTCATGAAAGTGGCCGGACGCGGGACGGGGGACGCGGGACGGACACGGGGGCCCCGAGCATAAGATGCTTCGCATCTAAAATTGATGGACACTTTGCACATTCCAAAGTGTGTTCGGCGAAAGCTTGTGGCCATTCGACTGACCATGCAATGTCTTTTTTCTTTTACACTCTCAGTGGGATGGCACACAAACGGAATGTGTGCGTGTTTTCTTTTTTAATATTTTTTACCGCGAATCGGAGCGAGACGGGAGTCTAATCTGCCTCCGTTCACGTGCGTTCGTATTTTCTCGCGCTTTGCGCATCGTGCAAACGCCATCCGCGTTCCAGCGCCTTAATTGTAAATTCCAGTGTGTTCCGCCAACGCCTGTGTCAATTGAGACGGCGTCGGTCTGAATGGAACGCGATGCGCGCGTGTCCCTCCTTGGATGATTGGAAACGCTGGGCACAGCGACGCTACGCAAGCAAAGCGCGAGCGCTGTAAAGTTCGACGCGACCGGCGACCGTTTGTGCACCCCGGCGACCGATTGAGTTCCAAGTCGGTGACTTCGTCCTTTACGAGACACCATGGCATCCCAACAACGGCAAACTGAGTTCCGTCATGGAAGGTCCCTACAAGATTTTACGCAGTCTCACCAGTGAACTATGAGATCAACCGCTCCGTGTTTCTTTTAGGTAGAAACTCGGACATTGTTCATGTTAGCAAACTACGGCGTTATTTTGTACCTTCTGAACTGAGACTTTCTCGAGGGGAGGGGGAAGGGTGTAACGTATTAACAAGGCGATGGTAGGAGTAGCCGACTAAGTGCGCGTGCATTAGAATAAATGGATGGCATCTGAACCACGACGTCTCTCTGTTCTCTAACGTCACATAATATATATATATATATATATATATATATATATATATATATATATATATATATATATATATATATATATATATATACATATATGGCTGAGCCCTCCATCCACGGAGTTAATATACAGACTCTAGAGGAAAAGCTCCCCAAGAGGCCCATGCATTGAAACGTATTACCGCATGACTTCCTCCATAATGGAACGCAACCATTGCTACCACATCCCGAGAGGCTATCTGTATTTGACGGTAGTTATCAGTTTTATTCTACCAACCTAGGCCAGCTGCGCGCTGTTGGCGCTGTATGAGGGAACATCAGCTGTCTTTTGATGCGCGAAGCCGTGTCTTAGTGAAGCGTTGTTCTTGCAGCTGGTCCGATTGCTAACAGTTAAAATTTCGAACTGTGTTTGCATGGTTTTTAGGAGGCACGCTCTACTAACAATCCATAATGAACAGATTTTCTCCCTTCGCTGGCACAGGGGTAATTCGACGGATTCGACGCTCGAAGCAAAGAGCGCAGGCCGTGGTCGCGCAGTACTTCGATTCGCCATGACGCGACACCTGTAACCACATCCTTTTTCAGCTCATTGTTGTCGTACTTCAGTACACAGCCATAAAGCAGCAATATGTGAAATGACAAATGAAATGTTAGAAGAAGAGGACGAGGAAGCGAAATAATGGAACGCGAGGGAGAAAAGGTAAAGCGAAGACGAAATACAAGCGCGAAGTGCGCGCGAGGACGCCATCCTGGAGGGCTGGCGCGCGCGTGGGTGAACGGTGGAGGCCAGGACGGTGGAGAAGACGGCCGATTTGACAGTCTGGGTCCCGCCCCAGTACTCTAGAGCTTGGAGGCCCGCCTGAGTTGTAGCCTCGGCTGGCTGCTGTCTTCATGCTCGAGTCGTCCAGCTGGCCGGCAGTGCAGTGAGCTGCCGGGAAGGGTCAGCATCTTCGCCGCCGGCCTTGAACGAGCCCGGGCTTGCGGCCGCCCGTTTGTCCCGCTAACTTCTCGCGGGCCATAGTGGGCTGGGCGTGCCAGGAGTTCCTGCCGGCACGTGTCTCATGCTGCCGTAGTCGGACGATGGCCGAGCACCATGCTTCGTCAGTAAAGCTTCACTACATCGGTGCTGGGAGACGCAACGAGCGAAGGCCTCGTGACAGCATTCGACTGCAAGCGTAAGCGACCGGTGGGTCCCCACAGACGTTCATTTACTCGATGCGAGCCACGCCGGCAGTTTGGGCAGAGAGAGAACTTAGTTGTTTTATTGTTGGGACGTATTTATCCTATTCTTCGGTGTGCTTATTTGTATGTGTTTGTGTGGGATGAAGGTTGTGTTTATATCACAACTTGTAGCCTTTGTAAGTTCATTCCGCTTGCTCAAGCAAAACGTGCCGGGTGCTATGCACATCGTGACAGTGGGTAAGGCGTCACCCGAAATCTTCAATCAAAACTAAAGTTACACGGCACAAGAAGATTTATCGTCGTTAAACACTAAAAAAAACTTCGGTTGCGCCTGTTCGTAGATAACATTCAGTGGTTGTCTCATGTCTTCTTTCGTTCCGTCTTGGTTTGCACTGAAGTTCTCAGATTGAAAGAAAAGGCTGTCACATAAAGTCGAGTTGTTGGTACGTGGCGACAGATAACGCACACCACGAGACACTATGACAATTACGATATACACTACGCAAAAACCGGCGCAATCGGCCCACACTCTCGGGTGTTGCTATGGTGGCGCCATCTATTAAAGGGGCCCTGCAACACTTTTTGAGCATGCTCAGAAAACGCTGCCGATCGGTAGTCCAGGCTCTCGAGAACACGCGAGCCAAATATTATAGCGCAGCACGCGGCGTGGAAATCACAATAAATTCTCAAAGTCAACCAGAAATTGCTTTCTCTTCTCTCGACAAATGACGTTGCGTACCTAAAAATCACTCGTCACCGACGAGAGATTTTTTTGTATCAGCCATTGACTGATTTGAGCATGGCGCGCTCGGTAGTTACAGAGGCCGCCGCGGGAGGCCGCGACTTGTCCACGCGTGCGCGCGCGATCGCAATGAAAATTGGCGTATTCGAACAAAAAAAGAAAGAGAAAAAGCGCTCAAGATCACGAGGCGCGCGTGACGTATTTTCTTTCCCCTGCCATCCCTCCCTGCTTAGCTTCAAGCGCTTTCGACGGGACGAGAGAAGAGAGAATGCAATTGCAGCGTGCGAGAAATCTTTGTAACTCCATTCGTACTGGACGGATTCCAAAAAATTTTTGCGGCAATGAATTCGTGAGGCGATAAGCTCCTTCAGTGAATCCATTCCATGGCTACTTGGAAAAGTGTTGCAGGGCCCCTTTAAACCAGATAGGAAACGCTTCTTTTGACGAAGAGTTAAATTGCATAAATATCCATTGCATCTATTGTAAAAGCAATCAAAATATACACAAAACAAAGTGCGCACGTTCTTAAATGTGCAAATGCGTCTTTAGGATTGATATGGCGAGTATTGTGAGCGTTGTACAACGCTAATGCGTCCCAAAACCACTATATGATTATGAGAGACGCCGTAGTGGCGGGCTCCGGAAATTTGGACCATCTAGTGTTCTTTAACGTGCACTGACATCGCACAGTACACGGGCCTTTACCATTTCGCCTCCATCGAAATGCGACCGCCACGGCCGGGATCGAACCCGCGACCTTCGGGTCAGCAGCCGAGCACCCTAACCGCTATGCCACTGCGGCGGACCGTTGTACAACGCTGATTTTGGCGTATCGTAGTAATGTGATAGCAACAATGCCAACGTTCCAAGATGTCAGCGTTCTTGTGGTTAGCGGTCTCGCGGCCCAACTTTTTCTCTTGAGTCAGTATATTAACTCTACAGCTCCGTTATAGGAAGCGGTATAACAAAAAAGTGAAACGTGACTTCACATTGTAGTTGGTTGTGTATTGAGATATGAGAGCTTGTACAAAGTCTCTTGGTGTATGGGAGCTCTAGCACCGTTCGACGTGCACGCGCGCACGTTGACGTCTAGTCTCGCGTGTCCATCGCGACGACTAACGCCAATTAGCATGATTTTACCGTTGTGGTGTTCAAATTAGCGTATGCCGGGACACTGCGTATCGTGCATCCCGCGCAAAGGTGACATCAACAAGCTAAACACTGGTAATCGATATGCTGTTCTTCGAAGCGTCGTCAATCCTATCTCACCGCAAGTTGCATTACGACACAGCTGACGCAGTGCGTGCCGGTACTTGTAGTACTCGGTCCGTGCAGCCGTGTATAACGGGTGAATAGGAGAGCTGCATCAACAACCGTTAGTGGCTCAAATGGCCCAGTTGCGACCGTCGGGTTCACGTGCTGCAATGTTACAAGAGCAGTCTGAAGCAAAAGGACTAGGATGTAAAAGGTAACGATGGGGATGGATTGGCAACCCTGCATTTTTTGCTTTAATATGTTAGTGAATTCCTTTCGTATATTTCATGGTGGTTTATCAGTGTCGTACTGCGCCATAGCAAGCTTTCTGCGCAGACTATGGGCCGATGAACGGCAGCAAAACTTCATACAATGCGTGGTCGATCCCCTTGCAGGGGCGATCGCCTCCAGTAGCGAGAGTTTGGATACAACGTGTTTTTCGGGAAAAACAGATCACTTAAATATAACGATACTTAAACCGACCTCTCACCAAAAGCGATGACGACCGTCCAGTATCTAGCATGAACGAGACCTGTGTACAAGGCAAGCTTTTAAACACATGCTGTGTACAGTTCGCGCCACGGAATGCAAAGCAAAAACTCGGCCGCGCCATCATCGCCGCTAACTATGCCACCGAGATTTGCATATTCCTTTCAATTTACGATATTGACACGCGCGTTTGTTGTCTCATTCTGTATATTCGTGTTTCACACAAAAACTTATTAATGCTCAGCGCACACCGTGCAGGTATGTTTGGGAAGCTTCACGAATGTTTGAGCTCCTTCTGTTAAGATTGCGCAGGACGCGAAGTCAAGTTTATTCGAAAGCGTACGCAAGAGCATGTAGTGACGCTCGCACGTTCGATGCCGCATGTACTGCAAGGTGTGTTCAAATGAAAAGCTACGAAACGAAGTAACGACATGACGGTTAACACGGATGCCTCTGCCACTATAAGAGAACGTAGCGAGACATCTAGGGATGCGATTTGAGTCACTACCGTGGATCGAAGCATGCGGGGGCAGCCGCGCGCAGTGGAGAGAGCAGTCTCTTAGAAAGAGCGCCGCCCAATTGACGCGCCATTATGTGTGCGGAAAGGGTGGCGTTCGCATTCGAATTTCGACGATTGAGGAGCAGCAAGGCGTAGTCCGTTTTCTGAGAGCGGAAAGTGCTAAATCGGACAACATTCATCGCCTAAAATGTTCGTGCGTTTGGTAACCTGAAAAATACACTCAAAGGAAAGCACTTCAATTCTGTGAAAGACTGGGTCTCGTCACGGCCGTAGGAATTATGGGAACAAGCAATCATTCGGCTCGTTCATCAATGAGATCGTTGTGCTCAGGCCTATATGATGTATACTTTGAATGAAATCTTCATTTATACCGACAGAGCCGTTATTCTGTCACCCCTTGTATAAATTCCGACGCACTTCACCACAGACCAGTTTATCGACGGCCGACGCTCTGTTCGCTGCTATAAGTGTATAGAATGTATTACTACAGTTTGACCTTCGTTTCGCGGGCACAGGTTCGCCCAAATAAAGTTTCGTCTAGAACACGCCGACTGCTGCCTTCGTCAATGTCACGAACACGTGCCATCTGGTGATGTGCTGTTCGTTCATGTTCCGGACGCCACCGTCAAACCGTGAACCCAGCGCGATTCGTGACGAAGCCACCGAGCTCATCACGGACAGTCTAGCCAGTTGCAGACTGAAAGGACTACCCCCCCCCCCCCCTCCCCAGCACGGACTTCTACCGGACAAGCCAAAAGCCACAGCGACGATCAGACAACAGGCGCGATGACGGCCGATGCAGCTACTCAAAGAGCCGCCGACCTTCCTTGGATCGCCAAGTGAACACCCCGAAACTTGGCTCGAGACGTTCGAAACAGTCTCAACAATAACTCGAACTCCAAGGGGCAACCTGCGCCACGTGCACTTTCACCTGGAGTACGCAGCAGGGACTTAGTTCGAGAATAGCGAGTCTTCACTTCTTCGAACCTGGGACATTTTTCGCCGTCGTTCGAAAGGAAAAGGCCGCGCCCTTGCTGGAGACATGGGTCCAACTACTGAACGGAAGCGTGGCTATCTTCGCAGGGGAAATGACCCGACTGTTCGCCACACTGAGCCTGCCATGCCCGAAGACAAGACAGTCCGCTTCCTCATGCGAAGAGTAAAGCTCTTCGCTGGGCTGATGCGGAACCAATGTCGGGAGTCCAAGAATTTGTCTCAGAAGCGACGACGATGAGAAGACGCTGGAAATACGCAACCCACAGTACAATCGCCGATCTATCCAGGACAGCCCAGCTGTTCACGCCTTCGGCACGGACGGCTTACGCGAAACCACCCGAGCCATTGCGCTAGAGGAGCTCCGGAAGCTCTCCTTTCTACAGCCAGAGGTGGCGTCGATTGCGCAAGTAGTGCGCGAGGAAATCCAGCAGTCACTTGGAAATCCAGCAGCCAGCACAGCCGCAGCCGCAAGCTATCCACTGTGTTGCTGCTGTCCGACACCACGCACTGTATCCGCGTGCTCGTCAAAACGCCGCACCACTGCATTTCTATCGCGAGACACCGCCGCCGCTACCACCGTCGACATTCCCCGCCTGTCGGCCGGCACTACGCACCGCAACTGTTCGACGGACTTGAAGACTGGGCCCTCGCTGTTGAGCGCGTCGGAGAGCTCACCCCACAGCCGACGCATGTCCGCTGCTGTGAACACTGACGTTTGGCTACCCCCCGACCACCGCCGCCACTGCTACCACTGTGGAGAAGCCGGCCACACGTACAGCTCATTCCAGTACCGTGAGATGGAACAGCGTGGTTTCGGAGTGAACGCGCCGCGTCCGCAGCCAGGTGAACGACCTCGCGACATCGCCGGCTATCTCGCAGGAGCAAAATGGACTCCCCGACGACCTTCCTGATCACCTTCGCCAGGCCGGTGCGTCTCACCCCAACGCCGACCGCACACTGGCCCAACCCGGAGCCGGCCGACTAGTCCATATTCGGAAAACTAAAGGCAGCAACCTATGGATATGAGGTTGCTCTTTGTCGCAACGAAGATCGCCCACCGCGCCCAACGACGCTATTGCGCATTAAGAACAATCTGCCTGCCAAGCGGCGTCCTGAAGACAAACTACCGCCGCCGTAACACCTGACAACGCCGCATAGCAGCAGCGGAATGAACCGTCGCCCCAATCTACCCGCAATGCAAGACGACGAACTACCGACATCGACGTGCTTATCGACGGCCACAACGTCGTTGTTCTGGTCGAAACCGGAGCAGATTACTCCATCAGTGGACCGTTCGCCACGAAGTTAAAGTCAGGACTGCCTAGGAAGGCCCCGAAATCCAGACCGCCGGAGGTCACCTAGTAACGCCGGCAGGAATCTGCAGATTCGAGAGTCATCATTAGAGGCCGGATTTATAGGCACTAAAAATCGGGTTTTAGGCGCCAAAAATAGGCAGGCAAAACACAGTTTTAGGCTCCCAAAATCGTAAATATAGGCACAATAAATATTTACAAAAATTCAAATTTTCGAAAACAGACGTGCGTGAGCTGTGTCTACGACAGGAAAGCAAAAAAAAAATGTTATAGTTTATGATGGCACAATGGCGCCAATGGTATAGCATAGCCTTTCAATTGTCCTTGTCCCGAACGGTTTGCAGAACACGGTCTCTCCTTTTATTGTCCAGCATGGTGAGTTACGTGACCACCGACGAATAAACACGCTCCTAGGTCTCTTTTTTTTTCGGCTTGGCTGAGAAGGGCAGCACAGGAGCAAATAGCCAGAGTGCTAAAAGGCCAGAAGGGTCTTTTAAAAAGCCTCGTATTAACCGGTTCTAATCGCACAGGGTCAATGTCTCCTCTATCCGTGAACACCTTAAAGGGCCCCTCACGGGTTTGAGCATTTCAAACAGGCAAGAGAAATGCATGCACTGGGCGCTTACGATCTCGTCTGCCAAGATTTGCAACGCTACGCGCCCCGAAAAAGAGGTGAAATGTCAGACTGAATGCCGCCTGCCTTTAATCTCACGGGCGCACCCCCCCAATATGGTGGAGGTGACGTACAACAAGGAATGGTCCTGCGTACGTCACAGTACTACGTGACACTGCGAGAATTTTCGAAGCGACATGTGTAATTTGTGCGATTTGTTGCTTGAATAGAAGAATGAAAGTTGATGGAAACATTAAAACGTACAAACGGAATCTGTGTTTTATTTATTTTTTTTTACTTCTAGTCAAGCGAGATGCGAGACTCGGCTTCCTCCATTTCGTTTGCGTTCGTGTTCTCGCCGTTCCTGCGTCGTGCCGGCGCCAGCCCTGACAACGCTTGGCGTGTTTTCGGTGCATCACCCCTTAGAGCAGTTCCAGTGGTGCGACACATTGTGTCGTGCTAAGATACATAATACATGCCAGCCTCTCCAAACGTGCGTGCATTGAGGGATCCATCCCACAGAAACAGGCAGTACACTACAGAGAACGCCGAAACGACACAACACCGCTTCCGGGCACGACCTGGCTTGGGCATGTCATGCGAATGTAACCTTGCGTGCGCATGACGTGTTGATGCGTCTTCGTCGTGTGATCTTCCGGCTCCGAGTTGCTCCCATACCGAAGAGGGCAGGGAAGTAATTTGGCTTGCGAAGTCTACACGGGGCGAGTGGAAAAGGTTTCAAGCTCACCTCCTCGCATCGTGTTTTCGCGGCTCATAACGAACCAATTAAAAAAAATCTTGTTCTACAAAGCTCTTCATTGCGCACGCAACGACTTCAAGTGCCTAACTGAGATTTCTGATGTGACCTGGTGAAGCGCGCTTTAAGAAGTAAATTAGAAACAAAACAAAAACCACGTGGACATCTGATTGCTTATTACCAACTCCACGGTTTCGCATTCGTTCTCCATCTTCCTGTAGCTCCACAGAGTCACCTCCTGTTGCTTGCTGCAACCTAGTTCCCTATTTTGTTGAACTAGGGAACTACGTTGCAGCCCATAGAGTTCTGAAAGGTGAATTTTGCCCAGGTAAAATGAATAACGGTCTCCAACTGTACTCGAAAGCAAAATTTGAGGTTAAATAGTGTTCATATAGGCACCGATTTTGAAAATAGGCATTTATAGGCCTTTATAGTAGTTTAGGCACAAACGTCAAAAATAGGCATTTATAGGTACTATAAAAACACTATAAAAGCCCTCCCTAACCTCTAATTCATGCTCATATATCAAAGTGGCACGATAGGAACGCAAAAAAAAAAGAATCATTTGCCTAAAATCCGGTCTCTAGTCATCATTACCAACCGGATGTGTCCCGCGAGCTTCGTAGTCCTGCAGCGTTGCTCGAGAGATCTCGTTCTTGGTACGGACTTAAGCCTACATGGTGCAGTCAGTGACCTAAGATCCGAATCGATAACACCATCCACAGAAAAAGCACTTCCGCCACGCACGCCGCCAGAAAAGCACGCATTCAATGTCTCCGAGGATCCAAGCTCCTCAACTAGCTTTCGACGTCAATCCGAGCATTCCAAATCATAAGCAAGAACAGCTCAAAACCCTGCTCCGGAAATACAAGGACTGCTTTTCGTCAAGAATTCGGGAGACCCCGGTTGCAAGACATCGCGTCATAACAGAGGAAACTGCCAGACCACTCCGTCAGAGCCCGTACAGAGTCTCTACGCAAGAACGCAAGGCCATAAATAAACAAGTCGACGAAATGCTACGCGACGACATCATCCAGCCAAACAAGAGTCCGTGGGCGTATCCCGTAGTGGTGGTGAAGAAGGACGTGTACCCTGTCACGGATAGGCGACACCCTGAATCGACTCCACAACCCGAGGTACTTTTCTGGAATGAACTTCAAGACCAGCTATTGGCAAATCAATGTCGACGAGAAAGACCGAGAGAAGACGGCCTTTAAAACATATGGGGGCGCTGGTATAAGCAAAGAAGATTAGAACCTTGGGGACACGCGCTCACGATGGAACGGCGTTCAGTTGAGCCCGTACTCCAGACAGTAAAGGTGCATACTTGCTGTGCCTCCGTGGATTCTCTGAGGGCTTGAGCCGACACTTGGCCGTGAGCCCACATTGGCGCCCAAACGTGGGGCCCCAACCCACGATCCTAAGACTAAGAGTCTCATGCTTTACCGACACTCGACTACAGCTAGAGCTCTTCCGACTGAGCTTGAAACACACCACAACCGGAAAGTTAATGGGACCAATACATGTCTCCGAGCGTAAAACCTATAACGCTCAACTGCCCACTAGCTGGCACATTCAACATTGGAAGCTGCAAGATATTAAGGTGACGTTTTTTTCATAGCATTGCACACCAGCTCTCTTAAGCAATGCTTCCCCGAACTCTCCAGATGCATCGTACCCGGCGACCTTTAGCAACTTCCTCCCGCTGGTCCCGCTCCCGATCAGCCTCCTGGGAACAGTCTTCCGCCTTTCGTGGCCCTCGCCACCGAGAGGCCGTTTCCACACAGTCGCTACATGGACGGTGCTCGACTTAGCTGACCGCCCTGTGGCCTGGACATCCCGCCTGCCTTGGGGGGCTCCAGCCTCGACCTCTAGATGGCGACCCACTTTTCGACGCGCCGAAGCCGTTCCGTGGACTCCTGTCTGACTGGCAGCCAACCGAGCCGCCACAACTTCACATGACCGAGGAGACCCGGATCCTGTGTCCAATATGCCGAGTCCCGGAGATTTCACGGCGCACACACCAGGACGGCTACCTCCACCGCGGCCGCCTCCTTGTAGGAGCAATTCGGAACACCATTCTCCTTACACCGCAGCCACCACCGGCTCCAACAACCGTCGAGGCCGCCGTCGCCCTCCTCCGCTCAGCCTGTCCGGACCTACTGGCGCAGGGAGGCCTTCTAGCCCCCATCTCAGCATCACGTCCCTACCTGCCGCTACCACCAGTCGATGACCTTTTCGACTTTTGAGGAATAAGACCCTGCTCATCGAGTGGGAGGGCAGAATGTGGTGGCGCGTGTATACCCGCGAAGATGAGAAGCTCGGGGGGCACGCGCTCACGATGGAACGGCGTTCAGTTGAGCCCGGACTCCAGACAGTAAAGGTTTATTTTCTTGCTCTGCCTCTGTGTATTTCCGACGGCTTCAGCCGACCGTTGGCCCTGAGGCCGCAAACACCAGACGGCCTCTTCAAGTTCAAGGTCATGCCCGTTGGTCTTTGCTCAGCACCTACGACATTCGAACGCGCTATGGATACAGTAGAGGCAGGATTGAACTGCAGTCTTGCGTCGTGTACTTGGACAACGTCATTGTGTTTCCCTCTTCGACGACTAACACCTCGGGCGCGTTGACACTGTATTTCAAGCAATCAAGACCTTCGGACTCATCTTGAAGCCTAAAAAAGTACCGCGTTGCATAAGAGGAGCTAATTTTTTGGTGTCACGTGATCAGCAAGTTTGGAGCGCACCCAGACCCGCGAAAAAGAGCGGCCATCGCCGCCTTCCCGCCGCCCACCGACAGGAAGGCCGTAAGCCGATTTCTCGGCTGTGCGTTTATTAGACGGTTCGCCAAGGAGTTTTCATGGATCGCCGAGCCATTGAAGCAACTCAGGAAGACCGACGTTGGATTCAGGTGGGAAACGGCGCAAGTCGAAGCATTTCAAGAACTGAAGCGACGCCTGAAGACGACTCCAATACTTGCGCACTTCGATGAATACGCCAATACAGAAATCCACACCGACGCAAGCAGCATAGGACTCGGCGCCGTCCTAGTGCAGAAGACTAACGGACAGGATAGGGTTATCAGTTATGATAGCCGGTCGCTGTCCAAGGCAGAAGGCAACTATTCCACAACAGAAAGGGAGGGGGTCTCACGGGTGGGGGGGGGGGGGGGGGGCGTCTCGGTATAGCGTCAAATCGTCGATGGTGTAGGGCAGCAGAAAGCAGCCAGCACTACGGGAACCTCAGGATGGACCGTCGTGGCGTGCGTGCCGTCGGAGGCAGCAGGTTCACCACAGCACTGCAGCGGTAGGCTTACGATGCCAAAAATCTGTATGGCAAAGACGAGAGGCCAGTTAGGTCGAGCCATAGCTGTCGTGCCGCCAAGCCCGTTACACGGTGACCCGCGAGGCTGGCTGCTTTTTTTAGTTGGTTTCGTGACATCATTGATGACGTCACAGTTCTTGTGTGGTGACGCTTGCGATGCCCAATTTGAGACCAGATGTGCGGGTAGGTCGGCATCGTACGACGCATCCCACAGTGCCCATACGCCCCGCAAGTGGAAGGTGCAGCAGTTTAGGTGGTACTGAATCGTGGGGGGGTCTCGGTGTAGCGTCCATTGTCGATACTGTAGGGTAGCGGACAGCGGCCAGCAGTACGGGAGAGTGAAGGAAGGATTGTCGCGGGCCGGCATTTTTTGTCTGATAACAATTTTTTCATCCTAGTCAGCATTGCTTTCGTCCCGGTCACTCTCGTGAAACACAACTAGCCCTCCTCCTCCGTGAAATTCACTGGCACCTTGATTATAGTATTCCCACTAATGCCATATTTCTTGATTTCGAAAAGTTACAAATCGTCACTATGCCTTGACTTATAACCCTATGCGCTCAACTGGATGCGCCAATTCCAGAATTCATCGCAGGAAGTTGGTTGTTCCTAACAAGTCTCCCCTCTCTCGCGTTCACTCCGGCGTTCCACTAGGTACTGTACCAGGCACCCTCCTTTTTCCAATTGATATTAGCGACGTGCCACGTAACATCAACTCTAATATTATACTATTCGCCGATGACTGCGGGCTATATGACCCGGTGTGTAACGCATTACGTTCTTCCGTTTTGCAGAGAGATATTACCACTATAGACGAAGTGTGAAAAATGGTTAATATCCCTACATATTAACACCTTTTGTAATGACTTTTCGTCAACGTAAAGACTACATCGCTAAAACTTACTCTATACTATTACCCCGTAGCCACTCCAACACCATGAAGTATTTACGTGTTCACGTATCCTGCGATTTAACATGATGATGATTAGTCGGGTTTTGTGGCCCAAGGGCCATGGGTGGCCAAAGAGCGCCATGTCTTTGATGTGGTGTTTGCGATGGCCAATGATTTTGATGACAGGGTGTATTACGGTTGTAAAGAGGCTCCAACACCATGAAATATTTGTGTTCACGTATCCTGTGATTTGACATGATCGCTACGCATTATTAGCATTACTCTTTCTACAAATCAAGTCTTGGGTTATCTTCATCGGTACCCTGCCTCTACCAAACGAACACCTTATAAAACGCTTGCAAGACCTTGACTTGAGTATTCTAACTCCATTCCCCGCAGGGGCGTCTGCGGAAGCAGGCGTTTGGTGTACGGCGACACCACGGACCCGAGCCAACGGGGGGGTTTTCGACCTCCTCCCACGCCTAGCCGTGCGTGGCTGAGCCGTGTCCGGGAAAAAGGGGATCCTGGGGGGGTTGAGCCAATGCCGGGTGATTGGACCTTTAAGGCCCCCCGGCAGAGGCAACACACCCCTTTGGCCCCGGCTTCACGTAGACGGCACCCCTGGGCTGACCCACCCAGGGGAAATCGGCAGTCGCCTTTTCCTGTCTCTCTCTCTCCTTATCTGCGTCTTTCTCTCTCACTTTTTATCTTTCCTGTCTCATCTTTTCACTTCCATTTACTTCTACTTTCCTGGCGGCGAGGGTTAACCCTGTGTAGTTGCCCTACCTTGGGTAGTTATATTTGGTTATAGCGGCGATGCATGGCTGGCGACTTCAAGTGTTCTACCTTGCAGCGTCCCCTTGTTGGGCTCTGTGGTGGTTGGCCACCATCGCCGCCGAACATCAAATTCTCCGTATGGCAAACTTTTTTCCCGCGCTCCCTGATCGCCGCCTGAAAAGGTGGCGCACCGAAGAATCCTTCGCATTTTCGCAACCAAAGCAGTCCTTACCCAAATACCATGTTGTGCACAGCCAGAAAGAAAATAAGACAGTCCGAGCAATTTCACCTTTTCTTCGTCTCTAAAACTCTCACGGAAGCAATTGGCCCAGGCTACAATGTCACCAAGATGGGAAGCGGCGACCTCCTTCTGGAAGTTCGCGACAAGCTTCAATATGACAATCTATCTAAACTTGTAGCATTCGGGGACGTCCCAGTTTCAGTGGGCCCCCCACAGATCGATGAATACAGTCCGCGGTGTCATGATGATGATCTACTCGAACTATCAGAAAGTGAACTGCCGGAAGGCTGGCAAGACCAGAATGTAGTCAAAGTCCAAGAATAATAATACGAAGAGACGATAAAGAAATCCCAACCAAACACATAATAATCACTGGAGGCCGGATTGTTAGGCACTAAAAATCGCGTTTTAGGCGCCAAAAATAGGCAGGAAAAACACTGTTTTAGGCCCCCCAAAATCGTAAATATAGGCACAATAAATTTTTACAAAAACTCAAATTTTCGAATAAGGACGTGCGCGACCTGGTCTACGACAGGAAAGTAAACAAATGTTATATTTTATGATTGTACAAAGGCGTTAACGATTTAACGTAGCCATGCATTGGTCCCTTTTCGGGCACGGTTTCCAGAACACGGTCTCTCCTTTTTATTGTCCAGAATGGTAAGTTAAGTGTCCACCATCGAATAAACACGCTCCGGGGTCTGTTTCTTTTCGGCATGGCTGGGAACGGCAGCACAGAATTCAATAGCCAGACCGCTAAAAGGCCAGAAGGGTCTGTTAGCCTCGTATTGGCAGGGTGTAATAGCACAGGGTCAATTTTTCCTCTTTGTGTGAACTCCATAAAGGGCTCCTTACCAGGTTTGAGCGTTTCAAGCTAGAAGTGTAAGGCATGCACTGCGCGCTGATGATCACGTCTGCCAAGATTTGCAACGCAACGCTCCCCGGAATGAGGTGAAATGTCAGACTGAATGCCTCGTGCACTTTATCTCACGGGCGCGCGCACCAATGTGGGGGGAGGTGAAGTTCAACAAGGAATGGTCCTGCGTATGTCACACTAGTACATGAAACTGCGAGAATTATTCGAGGCTACATGTGTAATTTGGGCAATCTGTTGCTTGAATAGAATAATGAAAGTTAATAGAAATATTAAAACATACAAACGCAATGTGTGCGCGTTTTTCTTTACATTTCTTTCTTCGAATCGAGAGCGATGCGAGACTTAGCTGTCTATATTTCTTTTGTGTTCGTGTTCTCGCCGTTCCCGCGTCCTGCCAGCGCCAGCCCTGACAACGCTTAGCATATTTTTGGTGCATCATCCCTTACAGCAGTTTCAGCGGTGTGACGCGCTGTGTCGTGGTAAGGATACAGGATCCATGCCAGCCTCTCCAAACGCATAGACGGATGCATTCAACAGGCAGTACACTATAGAGCGAACGCCGAGACGATACAACACCGCTTGTGCGCACGACCTGGCTTGGGCATGTCATGTGCACATAGTGTAATCTTGCGTGCGCATGGCGTGTTGATGCGTCAACGTCGTGTGATCTTCCGGCTCCGAGTATCTCTGGTACCGAAGAGGGCAGGGAAGGAATTTGGCTTGCGAGTGGCAAAGGTTTCAAGCTCACCTACCGGCGTCATGCTTTCGTGGCTCGTAATGAACCAATTAAAAAGTTCTTGTGGTACAAAGCTCTTCACTGGGCACGCAAACACTTCCAGCATCTGACTAAAATTTCTCATGTGACCTGGCAAAGCGCCCTTCAAGAAGTAAATTACACACGAAACAAAAGCCATGTGCACATCTGATTTTTTTAACCTACTTTCTACTTTCCCCTGACGGCACTCCATGGTTTCGCATTCGTTCTCCATATTCCTGCTGCTGCGCACAAGTACCTCCTGTTTCCTGCCCCCCCACCACGCCCAAGTCTTCAAGGAGGTGCTTCAATTCCATGGGAAAACTGGACTGGAAAACCGGCGGTAAAAGCCGCCCGCCACGTCCTCGGCCATAGACGCCACTCTCCTCTTCTTCCCCTCTCCTCTTCCCGCCTTTACTGTACACGCTGGGACGTGCTCCCGTTTATGGTTGCAGAAATAGCGTCTTTTCCTCTCCCCTGCTCCAACCGCTCGCGCCATGTCAGTGCGGTGGGGTAAGGTGGCCGGCGCGTCCCATTTCACTGCTGCTACCGGTTGCTTCCCGGATGTTTGTTGAACTACGGAACTAGGTTGTTGCACCCCATAAAGTTCCGACACGTAAATTTTGCCCGGCAAAATTTGAGGCTCAATAGCGTTCACATAGGTACCAATTTTAAAAATAGACATTTATGGGCACTTATAGACATTTAGGCACAAACCCCAAAAATAGGCATTTATAGGCACTATAAAAACACTATAAAAGCCCTCCTTAACCCCTAATTCATGCTCATATATCAAAGTGGCGCGATAGTAACGCAAGGAAAAAAATAGGCATTTGCCTAAAATCCGGTCTCTAATAATCACCTTTGGCACCAGCGACTTACCTGAATCCATTGAAACTGGTTACTGTAAGCTCCGTGTCAGGCCCTATGTACCAAATCCCCGTCGATGTTTCAAATGCCAACGCTTTGGTCATGGGTCGCAAAGCTTCAGAGGGCGCGCTACTTGTGCAAAATGCGCATCCAACGAACACTCATCTGAAGCTTGCACTTCAGCAGCCCATTGTGCGAACTGTGAAGGAGACCACCCTGCCTACTCGCGATCGTGCCCATCCTGGAAAAAGGAAAAACAAATCCTAGAGCTAAAAGTCAAATTCAATCTGTCCTTTCAAGAGGCACGTAAACGGTTTTCACTCAATCAGCCGAGTCCCTCCTTCGCCGATGTGACGCGCCGGGGCGCCGCGCCACGTCTTCCTGCGCCCGCGAAAGCCACACGGAGTGTGACCGCGGTCGCGCCACCAGCGCCCCCCGGCTGGAGTAGCCTGTACTGCTCCGCCCGCTGCCAAAGAGGGCCAGCAGACTCCCGAGTCAGCTGGACCCAGGGCCACTGCAAGCGCAGATAGGCCCAAAACAGCCACGAACGTGCCTGCTGAGCGGGCACTATCCACCACCTCAGATGGGTGATGGACACAAGTAACATTCCTTCGGCATCCCAGACGCCGAAGGATAGGCGCCACTCTTTGGAGCGTGCCAAAAAAGCAAAAAACCCCTGTCACAGGGCCCGACAAGGGCTCCCTGACTTAAGGCAACAGCTCTTTCAGTACACACAGCACAAACTTACACCCAAAATGGATACACAAATTATTCAATGGAAAGTAAGAGGTCTGATCAGAAACCTCGATGATATCCAGGAGTTGCTACACGAACGCTCGCCAAAAGTGCTGTGTGTACAAGAAACACACTCGAAACCCAAACACACCAACTTTCTAGGACATTATGTGATCTTTCCAAAGGACCGGATGATGCTCTGGCATCATCCGGTGGTTAGTTAGTTAATTTGGTGTTTTATGGCGCAAAAGCAGCTGAGGCTATGCTGCGCCAGACACAAGGTGTTAAGAGGAGGGTAATGAGATGATGAAGTTCTAAAGCTTATTTAAAAAACCACATTCTTTTAGAAAGTTTAGCACGTCAGGCAGGGGTACTAGAGAGTCATCTCCTAACAGCAGAGCAGGGTGTAAGGGTATGTGTTGTTTGTATAGTATGCTGAAATATTTTTGTCTCTGTGTTTCAACGTCTGGGCATGTGATAATGTGTATTAGTGTGAGTGGTTCATGGCATTTTTCACAGATTGGCTGTTCTTCCTTTGTGAGTAAAAAGTTGTGTGTCATGTGTGTGTGTCCAATGCGAAGTCGGCATAATATAACTTCGATAAACCGTTGTTGGTGACGGCAGGTCTTCCACTCACCGAGTATGGGCTTCACCAGGTGGAGCTTGTTATTCGTGCATGTGTCCCACTGTTGTTGCCATTTTGCTTTTAAAGCTAGACGAATTGTTCGCTGGATGTCTTTAAGGGGAATTTTCACTTTTGCTACTGTTTTGTGTGCTGCCAAGGAGGCATATTTATCTGCTTTTTCGTTTCCAGGTATCCCAACATGACTTGGGACCCAGCAGAAACGGATGGAAACTGCCTGGCTGTTTAAATATACCATGTTTAAAATGTCACCCACTAATGGCTCACATTCGGATTTTATATGTAGGGCTTTTAGTGTGCTAAGTGAGTCGGTGTATATGATTGCTTTCTTGTATTTGCCAGCGATGGTTTTCCGAACTGCTTCACTCAAGGCATAAGCTTCAGCTGAAAAAATGGAGAAACTACCAGGTACTCTCACAGAAACTGCACTTTCCGCTGTCGCAATCCCAATACCAACGTGGTTTTCTGTTTTTGAGCCATCTGTGTAAAATTCTTCGTAATCCCTATATTCATACTGAAGTGTATGGAATTCTTGAATTATGTGTTCTGGTGGAGTGCTTTTTTTGTTGAAACGGCCTAGTGAAAACTCGCAAAGCTGTGACAGGTCGAACCATGGCGGCAGTCTTGGTGGTTTAACAGCGACGTGTAGTGCTCCTTTAGGGATGGTATAAAAGCGGCAGTATTCCTCGAAGCGTAGGACAAGTGGTTTGATTAGGTTGGGTTTGTTGAGGTAGTGTAAGCGCGAGTTACACTTTGTGGCAATTTCGTAGCAGGTGTGTTCAGGTGACGATCTTATTCTTAAAACATATGACAGGGTTAGTAATGCTCTTCGATGACACAGAGGAGGTTCGTTGCATTCTACGTATAGACTTTGCACAGGCGATGTTCTGTAAGCACCACTGGACAGACGGAGACCGAGGTTGTGTATAGGGTCAAGACGGCGAATGTATGAGTCTTAAAATGCTGCGTACAAGAGATCGGTAAATACGTATAAGGCAGAGTCGATCGGAACCCCAGTGCTTATGTGAGAGTACTTTGAGAACGTTGAGTGCTCTGTTTGCCTTAGTTTTCAGAGCGTTTATGTGTGCCAGAAAGTTCAGTTTTCGGTCGAATGTGATTCCTAGAAATTTATATTCTTGTTTTACCGGCATTTCGATGTTGTTTAGTTTGAGAACAGGGTCAGGGAACAATCCTCTTTTTTGTGTAAAGAGAACAGCGGTGGTTTTTTGGGTTGAAAAGCGGAAACCACTTTGGTCGGCCCATCTCGTAAGTTGATTTATTGTAATTTGGAGTTGCCTTTCACAGGATGATAGGCTGGAAGCACGGCAGGCGATTTGGAGATCGTCAACGTAGATGGAGTGCATGACTGTAGGGGGGTATAGTTGTGTTGATGGAGTTCATTTTGACAATGAAAAGAGTGGTGCTCAGAACGCAACCCTGTGGTACACCATTTTCTTGGACAAATATTTGTGATAATACCGTACCCAGACGTACTTGGAATGTTCTATTAGATAGGAAATTACATAGGCAGTTAAGCATTCTTCCGCGAATCCCCAAGTTTGCTAGATCTCTGAGAATCCCATATCTCCAAGTTGTGTCATATGCTTTCTCTAAATCAAAGAAGACGGCGAGACAGAGCTGTTTGTGTAGAAATGCTTGTCGTATTTCTTGTTCCAGCCTAACGAGATGGTCAGTGGTGGAACAGCCCTTTTTGTATCCACACTGGTGTGAGTCTATTAGGCGCTCTGACTCAAGAGTGAAGGTGAGTCTTATATTAATGATGCTTTCGTATGTTTTTGCTAGGCAGCTTGTTAACGCAATGGGCCTGTAGCTACTTGGGGATGTTGGGGGTTTACCAGGTTTGAGGAAAGGTATAACTATTGCATTTTTCCAATCTTCAGGCATTACGCCAGAGTCCCATACTTTGTTAAAAAACTGGAGAAGTGCCTGGGCCGATGCTTGGGAGAGGTGTGCCAACATTGTGTAGTGTACCTGGTCAGGCCCTGTTGCCGTTTTTTTACCGGCGGAAAGTACTCTGTTTAATTCGTGCAGTGTAAGCGGAAGGTTGTAAGATTCATTTGAGGTACTGGTAGTAGGTAATCTTTGTTTTTTCTGCATTTTCTTTGTATTTCAGGAATGTATTGGTGTAATTTGCTGAACATGACACCTCGTAAAAGTGTTCGCCTAATAGGTTGGCCTGGTCTTCTAGTGTTGTTTGTGTGTCTGGACTTGTGAGGAGTGGTATTGTGTAGGAGGAGTACTCTCCTTTAAACTTCCTGACCTGGTCCCACATATGTTTGGATGTGACTGAACTGTTAATTGATGATATGTATTTCTGCCATGAATCCTTTTCCGCCTGCCTTCGAATAAATCGGGCTCTGGCTTTTGCCTGTTTGAAATTGATGAGGTTGGTGTAGGTGGGGTATCTTCGCAGAATTCCCCAGGCCTTATTTTGTTGTTTTTTGGCGTCAGTACACTCGCTTGTCCACCAAGGGTTAAGTTTCTTACGTACGATGCCGGATGACTGCGGTATTGCCTTTTCTGCAGCTGAAATTAGTACTTTAACGAACCTTTCGTTCAGTTCCTCAACAGAAAGTTCCGATGAGAAAGCTTCGTCGAGCTTAGCATTTTCTGTAAAAATTGGCCAGTTCGCGAGCTGCAGTTTCCACCGGCGTGGCTTGCTGGTTAAAGTTGGGTAGGATGGTACGTGTTTTATGATGCCGGGTTGATGATCACTACCGTATGACGTGTTGAGAACCTCCCATTTAAGATCGTTAAAAACACACGGTGAACACAGGGCAAGATCTAAACAACTAAAAGTGCGTGATGTTGGCGAAAAATATGTAAAAGCACCCGAGTTTAAAAGGCAGATATCGTTTGATAAAATGAAATCTTCAACGATCTGCCCTCTTTGATCGGTTTTCTCGCTACCCCAAAGGGTAGAATGAGCATTAAAATCCCCAACTAAAATAAATGGTTTTGGTAACTGTTCCACTAGATTTTCTAAGTTTTTAGTGGTAAAAAAGGGTGTGCGGTGGAATGTACAGCGAGCAGATGGTGATGGTTTTGTATGATAGAATGGTGACGGCTACGGCCTCGAAAGATGTGTTTATTTGGACATCTCGCGTGGGAATGCTGCCCTGTACTACTATGGCTACTCCTCCCGAAAGACGGCTGCATTGTTCGCGGTCCTTTCGGGCAACTTTAAAGCCCTTTAGGAAATGATCATGCTTTGCACCAAGATTTGTCTCTTGGAGGCAGAAAGCCACTGGTGAGAAATCGTTGATAATGTCCTTTATGTCACCTAAATTATGAAGTAAACCTCTACAGTTCCAATGTACGATAAAAGCCATGATGAAATAAAAGTAAGCAAATGTACTTGTGGGGATTGTTTGGATAAAACTAAATATGATGGGTGACATTATTAAGAACTGACACTATAGACAAATGCGATAACCATTTGGTTATCGCTTGCTTTTCATGGTTATTGGGACCTTTTCCTGTTTGGCACGCTCCAGGGAGCGCTTGTCTTTCGGTGTCGATGACACCGAGGTCTTCGGATCGACTTCCATCGCCCTGTCAGAGGCGCTGGAAGATCGAGAGCTCGGCGCTGAGACGCGAGTCCCAGGCCGTGGCGTTCGATTGATTTTAGGGCCCAGCGAGACCGGAGTCTGCGGGCCCTTTGAGGTGGATGGAGCAGCAGACGCTGCTTCCATCAAGGGGGCGGAAGGAGTTGCAACCGGACCACTTTGTGTGAACCCGGAGGACGTTTCAGGCCTTTGTGACGCTGCCCCCCGACTGCGTCACATCGGCGTAACTTCTCTGGAAAAGGTGAGATAACCGTTTCCGCGCTTCGTAAAACGATATCTTTTCATTGATGGTTAAAGCTATGATTTCTTTTTCATTTTTCCAGAATGGGCATGACCGGGAATACGCTGGGTGATCTCCCTTACAGTTGACACAAAGTGGCGATGAAGTGCAATTTTCGGAAGTGTGATCGTTGGCGCTGCATTTGGCGCATGTTTCCTTTCCTCTGCATGTGTGGGATGCGTGACCGAATCTTTGGCATTTAAAACAGCGTCTGGGGTTGGGGATGTACGGTCTGACATTGATTTTCACATACCCAGCCACAAGAGAGGTGGGCATTTCACTTGTACCAAAGGTAAGTATGACATGTTTTGTGGGGATTTCCTGGTCGTTGCGGCGGATGACTATTCTCTGAACTTTTATAACTCCTTGGTCTTGAAAACCCTCAAGGAGCTCTTCGTCACTTAGGCTCAAGAAGTCGTCTTCGGATATTACTCCCCTGCTGGTGTTCAGGGACCTGTGGACAGAAATTGTGACTGTTGCTTCACCAATACTGGATAATTCGGATAGTATCGGCACTTGTTCTTTTTCAGTTAGTTCGAGTAGGATGTCACCGCTTGACATTTTTGAGGCTTTGTACGTCGGTCCGATCTTATCTTTGATGCATTTGGCCACCAAAAATGGGGACAGCTTTCTTGCGGGTGTGTTTGCACTGTGAATGACGTGGTACTTTGGGAACGTTGCTGTATTCTGTGTGGAGAAGTGAAAAGTTTCCTCGGTGCGGCCTCTTTTACGAGACCGATCAATGGTGGTGGATACTTGAGAAGCCATAAAAAATTTGTGTGTTCGGCAACAGCGCCGACCGCCCACCACGGAGCCCAACAAGGGGACGCGGCTGGACTTGCGAAAAAGCCTGCACGACGCCAGTCGTACGCTGTCACTATAACCTAATATCCATACCCAAGACTGGATATGATACACAAGGTTAACCCTCGCCGCCAGGAAAACTAGAAGTAAATGGAAGAGAGGAGAAGACAGGAAAGATTGAAAGAGAGAGAAAGACGAAGATGAGGGGAGAGAGACAGGAACAGGCGACTGCCGATTTCCCCTGGGTGGGTCAGCCCAGGGGTGCCGTCTACGTGAAGCCGAGGCCAAAGGGGTGTGTTGCCTCCGCCGGGGGGCCTTAAAGGTCCAATCACCCGGCGTCGGCTCAACCCCCAGGATCCCCTTTTCCCCGGACACGGCTCAGCCACGCACGGCTAGGCGTGGGAGGAGGTTGAAACCCCCCCCGTTAGCTCGGGTCCGTGGTGTCGCCACACACCAAACGCCTGCTTGCGCAGACGCCCCTGCGGGGTCATCCGGTGGTGTAGCCATAATAGTTACCCAAAGAATAGCCTGTACACATTTACCACTTCAGACAACCCTTGAGGCAGTGGCCGTTCTCTTTAACAAACTGATCACAATTTGCTCTCTTTACATACCTCCGAACTACCAGCTCCAAAAACATGATTTCCAATCTTTAATAGATCAACTTCCAGAGCCTTATCTTGTCCTTGGAGACTTAAATGCACACAGCAGTCTATGGGGTGACTATCGCTGCGATGCGCGAGGTCGTCTAATCGAACAATTCCTTTTCTCCTCTGGCGCATGTCTCCTGAATCGCAGAGAGACAACATATTATAGTCTCGCTCACAACACTTATTCCTCCATAGATCTCAGTATTGCATCTCCATCGCTTCTACCTCTACTCAAATGGAAAGTCATTGATAATCCTTACGGAAATGACCATTTTCCCATAGTTCTGAGCACACTAATAGCAAATGAATGTCCTCCACAGGTCCCCAAGTGGCACACCGACAAAGCCGACTGGGAAAAGTTTCAGAGGGTTAGTGTCTTAACTTGGAATGACATGTGTGCCTTCAGCATAGAAGCTGCTGTGGACTATTTTACAGCTTTTTTTTATTGATGCTGCAATCTAATGTATTCCTCAAACAAGTGGACTGTCTGGGAAACGACGTGTCCCATGGTGGAATAACGAGTGTCGAAATGCGCGCAAAAAACAAAACAAGGCATGGAGGTTGCTTCGGGACTCGCCGACAGCCGAGAACCTTACCAATTTTAAAGACAAAGTCTCAAGCCAGGAGAACGCGCCGACAGGCTAGAAGGGAGAGTTGGCACAAGTTTTTATCTGGCATCAATTCTTACACACAGGGGGGCAAAGTCTGGAACATGGTTGGTACGGTAGCAGGACGGCAGGCACATTCACTCCCACTAGTAACTACACAAGGCGACAGCTTGGAAGACCAGGCGAACTTTCTCGGTGCGCACTTCGAACAGGTCTCCAGTTCGTCGCACTATTCTGAAGCGTTCCAACGATACAAAAGCAGAATAGAAAAACAGAAACTAGAGCGCAAATCCACAAACACGAGGCTTACAATCAACCTTTCTGTTTAGCTGAGGTACAGGCCTCGCTAAACTGCTGCAATAAATCAGCCCCAGGCTCCGACCGTGTGGCATATGAAATGTTGAAATACCTGCCCTCTGCAAGCAAAACAGCCCTCCTTTCCCTGTATAATGCTGTATGGTTTTCCGACGAACTTCCCTCAGCCTGGAAAGAAGCCATCGTTATTCCGATCTTAAAATAAGGCAAGGACCCGTCCTCAGTTTCGAGCTACAGACCGATAGCGCTAACGAGTTGTCTGTGAAAGGTATTTGAGAAAATTATAAACAGGCGACTCATGCACTTCCTTGAAACAAACAACCTACTGCACCCATACCAGTGCGGGTTTCGAGAAACCAAATCCACAACAGACCACCTTGTCCGTATCGAGGCACAAATTCGTGACGCTTTTGTCCATAAGCAATTTTTTCTTTCAGTGTTCCTCGATATGGAGAAGGCCTATGACACTACATGGTGCTTTGGCATACTGCGAGACCTCTCACATTTAGGTGTGCGGGGCACAATGTTCTCCATAATCGAAAGTTATCTGTCCAATCGGACATTCCGTGTTCGAGTAGGCACTGTTTTGTCCCGAACATTCGTTCAAGAAACAGGAATGCCGCAAGGTGGTGTAGTGAGTTGCACACTTTTATTATCAAAATGAACTCTCTGCGCCTGTCTATCCCACGTAATATGTTTTACTGCACATATGTCGACGATGAACAGGTCGGTTTTAAATCCTGCAACCTCTCAATGTGTGAACGGCAGGTTCAGTTAGGTTTGATAAGGTCTCTCAATGGGCAGAAGAAAATGGGTTTAAATTGAATGCACAAAAAAGCACATGCGTCCTGTTCTCTCGAAAGAGGGGCCTCCATCAGGATATTAGCCTGCATGGTCAACGTCTGTCTGTAAAGACTGAGCATAAGTTTCTGGACCTGCTGTTGGACACAGAACTAACCTTCATACCACACATCAAGTATATCAAAGACAAGTGCTTAAAAACCATGAATATTCTGAACGTGTTGTCACGAACTACGTGGGGTAGTGACAAGACGCGCCTTCTCAATCTTTATAAAAGCCTCGTACGCACGCGTCTAGATTGCGGGGCGATAACTTATCAGTCTGCTACACCAACTGCCTTGAAGATGCTTGACGCTGTCCACCACCTAGGCATTCGTCTTTCTACGGGCGCTTTTCGCACTAGCCCCGTAGAAAGCTTGTATGTTGACTCAAACGAGTGGTCGCTGCACCTCCAGAGATGCTACTTATCTTTTGTATACTTCCTAAAGGTGAAAGCGAACAACGAACACACCGTACACGCCACTATTAATGATTTGTCCAGCCCTGTCCTCTTTGACAACCGCCCTGCCATGAGACAGCCCTACGCACTTCGTGTGAGGGGGTCTAGCTGAAGAAATGGGCGTGCCACATCTTCACCACCGTTTGGCTCCTCCCGCTGCATACGTCCCGCCATGGCAGTGGAAGCTCATAGATTGCGACATATCAATAGTAGAAGTTACTAAGCGTGCACCCATTGCACACATTCAAACACACTTCCTCGAACTTCAGCATAAATACTCATGTGCAGAATTCTTTACTGATGCCTCAAAGACTCGCACTTCTGTCTCCTACGCAGCGGTCGGCCCGTCTTTTTGAGATGCCGGTACTCTTCATCCTAACACAAGCATCTTCACAGCAGAAGCTCATGCGATACTTGCGGCCGTCAGACACATTAAACAAA
Source organism: Rhipicephalus appendiculatus (assembly GCA_030522465.1). Classification (NCBI taxonomy): domain Eukaryota; kingdom Metazoa; phylum Arthropoda; class Arachnida; order Ixodida; family Ixodidae; genus Rhipicephalus; species Rhipicephalus appendiculatus. Next base: position 33,174 of record JALIZH010018973.1, read on the forward strand.
TAAAACTACAAAAGGCAGTAATATACACCGATTCTGTAAGCGTGGTAAAAGCCCTCAAAATTCTGAAAAAAAACAAAAAAACCCGTCCTTGTATCTCTCTACTCACTCCTATGTACAGTATACTCACTCAAACAGCATGTCGTAGTGTGCTGGGTGCCAGGACACTGCGAGATACAAGGAAACGTCCTGGCAGACCAGCTAGCTGCATCCGTCAACGCAACCACTGCCAACATATCCTTAGCTATCCCTGCACTTGACTTGGAACCTCTCCTGAAAAGAAACCTGAGGGCTTATTAGCAGAGCACGTGGGACACGCAAACACAAAATAAACTGCATGTCATCAAGCCGCATCTCGGGAATTGGTCGCTAGTATCAAAGTCACGCTACACGGAAGTAACACTCACACGGCTAAGAACAGGACACACACACAGTACACACTCATACCTCGTGTCCGGTGGTGATCCACCCCTGTGTGAGAAATGTGGTGAACCCCTCACCGTTGTCCATATCTTAATTCAGTGCAAGGAATTACACACACTTAGAAAGAAGCACTTCCCATTACCCTACCGTGAGCAAATACCAGTTCATCCATCGATGTTCATCGGTAGGGAACCATTTTTCAAACATGAATCATTGTTCGCATTTTTAAAAGACGTGCGTAGCTTTGATGTGATATAGCCAGGCAATCCGTAGCGCGACCGCTGAACAGAGGTCGCTGCTGCGGTGGCTACAATAAGGAAAGCACCTGCTTCGCCGCCCTTGGGCTCAAGGGCGTTGACGAGGCACTTGTGCACGTCACGCTCATTATTTTATTAACTATACGTTTACCCGACTTTTGCCAGCGGAATTTTATGGCCCCTATACAGCCACGTACCCAAATCATTGTTCACATCTCTTGTCTCATGAAATGGCGCTCTTTGGCCATCAAATGGCCCTTGCGCCATAAAACATCACACATCATCATCATCATCCTAACTCCATTTTGATCCCCATCAACCTTATTAATATTCTTGAATCCATCCAGAACTGCTTCCAGAGCATCTCGAATTATTCGACTAACACACGTGTGTCAGCAGTAAAATGTCAGCTTAACCTTCCTCATCTTGCGTCTCGCCGTAAAATTACACGTCTGTGCCTGTATTATAAGCTTTTTCATTCCTTGCCACCAGGCAATGCATTCATCAGATTCACTCATGTGACATCGCGCCGTTTTCATCCGAATGCTGTCTATCCCGCACGCCACGGCCCTACTCGCCGTGCACCGTATAGGCGACGTGGAAGTGCACGCCAAGATAGCCAACAAAGGGTGCAGCTCCGGTGTCCTCTACGGCGTGGACGCCAATTTGGATAACGACACGGTTCTCGGAAACATCGAGTCAACGGTCCCTATCCTCTCCTGCACCCGCAGTGGCCGAGATCTGATCGTGAAATTCGCAAGCAGTACCCCCCTGCCGAGGTCGCCCTATTCAAGCACGCACGCACTGTTAGGGCGCGGCGTCGCAAGCCACTTCAGTGCGGCTCCTGCGGTTGTTTTGGTCACTGTGAAGCAACCTGCACCAACCCCTCTCGCTGCCTCCGCTGCGGTGGTGACCATGTTCGTGCGGACTGTGTGGCCCCAGGGCCTAAGTGCATAAACTGCAATGGCAAACACATTGCCGCTGAACCTCGTTGCCCACGCTGGCAACATGAGAGGAGGATTTTGGATACTACGGCTTCAGCCGATCCCCCTCTCTCTCGTCGAGATGCTGAAAAAAATCCTGAAGACGGATAGGAAAACTGGAACAGGTGCGCCTACCCGTTCCCCCCTCCCGTCCTACTTCTTCGGTAGTGCAACCAGGACTCTCCTACAGTGCCGCCCTTGCGCCCCCCTCCTCACAGCCTTCTCCCACTACAAACCCTGAGGCACAAAAACACACAGTGATTGCGGCCCTTGCAGCTGCTGTCCAAGCCCTTATTGAGACTCTGCCTCAAAGCTCCCCTGCCTTCCAACTCTGCAACGCGGCCCTGGCCGCTCACTTTGCCCTGAGCCATCACGGCTAGCCTCAACAGGATTTTTCCGCCGCGGATACTGCAATAGAACATATGCTACCTCCGCCGCCGACACGCCGAGCTCTCTCTACACCTCCTCCGGCGCGAATATGACGTTGTTGCGTTACAAGAGTCATACGTTTGTGCTGGACAATTCAACCTGCCGGGTTTTCTGGCTTATCACAGTGTCACAAGTTGCTGCAATGCGTCCTGTGATGCAGAACATTGTCTCAATCCCGCCCACCCAGTCGGAAAATCCATGGCCTCAATTTACGTGCGCGCCTCGCTTCCCCACGCCCCAGTGAACCTCAGTGGTGCCAAGGGTAAGCGTGTGGAGTGTGCTGCAGTGATTGTCCGCATAGGAGGCAGTGACACAGGAGTGGCCAGTGTTTACGCCAAACACAACATCCCTGGTGAACGGTTCGACAGCGAGTTTGTCGCCCGTCTCATTCCGTGTTTTTCCTGTCCTCATGTTATCTGCGGAGACTTCAATGCCCACAACGTCGCCTGGGGTTCTCGTGAGACTCAACGTCGCGGCAGGGAGCTTCTTGAAGTTGTCCACCGATGTGGTCTCATCACCCTTAATGCTGGCAGGCCCACTTTCCTCCGTCGCGGCTCTCGTCGCAGTGCAATCGACCTCGCCTTTGCCTCCGACGGATGCCAATATGATTGGAGGCGCACCACCTGACACCTACGGATCTCACCCGATCACTCTTGAGCATATCGGGTCCAAATGTCGGGTTACGAGATCCTATAGTTTGGTGCAGTGGCCGCGTTTCCGATCCCTCTGTGCTACCGTGCCGCGATCCACTGACTTCATCGCGGCCCTCACTGATTGTGTTTCTGCTGCAACCACCCGCTGTTCGGTTCCAGCCGGAACCCCTGTTCCTGACAACAAGCTGCTTAACCTGCGTGCTGCCCGCCGTCGCGCGCAGCAAATTGCCAAGCGTTCGCAGCAAGATGAACACTGGACGGTTTTTAACCGTATAGACGCCGTCTGCCGTCGACACGCCCGGCAACGTCGGAGTCGGAGCTGGGAGGGACTTTGCTATTCCTTCGACGACCCACGCAACAGTCGTCGTGCCTGGCGAGTGTTTACGGCTCTTGTGCGGCCAAGAATTGCCCGCTTCCCAGCCCTATCCGTAGCGGTGGCCATGGGAATACCCACCTCTGCCCTCGCCGAGCTCATGGCGGATAACTTTGCCCCGCCCAATCGGCACCCACTCCTATCTGTGCAGCTCCCCCGAGCTTCCCCCTGGCAAGAGACCTGAACTATTCGCGCCCCAGCGCTTTTTCCCTGACCAAGGGAATCCGCAACCAGATCCGGGGCTTCTGCAATGCCGACTTCATTATGAGCGAGCTCGGCCTCGGCCTCGTCCTCGACCGCCGCAAACGCCGCTCCGCACGCGGGGGCGACGGTGTCACTTATCAGGCACTTCGTAACCTGGATAAGACACAACTGCCTTGTCTACTGAGCGCCTACAACGAAGTCTGGCGAACCAGTGTCATCCCAGCCTCTTGGAAAGAAGCCCTCGTAATGCCTATACTTAAGAAAGGCAAGGCCGCCACCAAGCCGTCTTCCTATCGGCCCGTATCCCTTACGTCCTCCGTCGGGAAGACGATGGAAGCATGGCGCTTCGCCGTCTCAACTAGATTACGGACGGCCTCGATTACTTCGCACCTGCTCAGACCGGATTCCGTACGAGTCGCTGCACGGCCGACGTACTCGCGGAGGTGATCTCCCTCGAACACGCCAAGGCCAACGACGAGGCAAGCTACCTTGTTCTCTTGGATGTTCAATCCGCCTTCGACTGCGTCCCGCGTGGATCCATCTTGGACGCTATCAGTGACCTGGGAGTGTGTGGACGCATGCTTGGATACCTTAAGGATTTCCTCAAGTACCGGTCTCTTCGTGTGCGTGTCGGCCCTGTGACCAGTGATCCCCGCCCTGTGGTGGCTGGCGTCCCTCGGGAAGCGTCCTGAGCCCTTTTCTTTTTTAATTTGGTGCTCGCGAAGCTGACTGACTTCATACCCACCCGCACTCCGTGCGAAGTATGCTCGGCAATCTACGCTCATGACATTTTTGCCAGTGCTCCAACAGCCCGCCGTGCCGACTTATTCGACTCTGTCCAGTGCGCGATTAACGCCGTCGACTCCTACTTTCCCGCCGTTTGTCTATCACTTTCTCCGACCAAAACCGAGGCACTGCTTGCCCGCCCAAGTGCTGCGGCTCGCTTCAAGAGTCCCTGCCTTGCACTTCGTGGCAACCTCATCCCTTGGAGCACCAAGGTACGCTACTTGGGGAGTCATACTTGACCACCCCTTTCGTGGCGACCAGCCGTGCGCGATCTACGCAAATCCAACCGCTAAGTGGCAGGCGCTGCCCGCTGCCTTCTTGCTCGGGGGGCGTCGCTGCACACCTAAACTATCTTAGCGAGTCTACAACGGCATCGCCTCAGCCAGGGTCCTCTATGGTCTCCTGCCTCTCTGAGGGACAGCCAGTGGGCCGAGCTGGACGCGGATCATCGTGCAGCTGTTCGGAGTTTCTACGGCCCCCCCAAAGGCACGCAAGTTGGTCCCACCCTCGCCGAAACCGGGGAAACACCTATTTCTCTACGGGCAGCTAAACAAGCCTACCACCACGTTCTCCGGATGAAAAACAGAAGCCACGGACAACGACTCGTCGCGCGGCAGTACTCCCTCTCCAATTCAGGTATGGGGCAGCGCGCAAGCCGAGCTTCTTACTTTTGTGCCTGACGCACCTTACCCCAGCCTTCCGGCCATCCCGCCGCACCACCACACCCCCCTGGAGGTTCGAACACCCTCGAGGGAATTAAAGCCAAGGCCCGCACCCCCATCGCAGTCATTCAACAGGAGTGCGCCACCCTGTTGAGCGATCAGCTGGCCGACCGGCTGATTATTTACACCGACGGCTCCGTCCTACCTGTTGGCTCCACTGCTGCTTAAAGCCCCTGAATATAGAAAGTAGCGACACTCTGCTCTCTATCCTCTCTCGACAGGCCGAGCCTTCTCTACATCCTTTCCGAAACGGCCGCAGTGCGGGCGCCGGCCATATAACCAAGGTCTCGCCACCTTTCTGTCAAGAATGCTATGTCACGCTGATAACACGAGCGATGTTCGTGACCTTTCCCGGCCGGGAGGAGGGGCGCGCGGTGCGGCGGCTCGGTTTAAAGAAACACGGTACTTTCCAAAAAATATCCAGGGATTTACTGCTGCTTCCTGCGTCGCGTCCATCTCTCGGCCTGACACGAAAATGTCGTCTCACTTTCCCCGCATCCTCCACGGTTGCCGAGCTCGCAGCTATCAATCTCGCGGCGGAACTCCTGTGTGATCTTACCACAGTGAACAACAGTGCTGCGATTTTGTGCGACTCCCGTGCGGCCCTGGCTTCTATCGCTAGTGATCAGTATGGTAGTCCTCTGGCTCAGAGGGTTGCCCGTCAACTCCACGCCGTCCGCCTCAGCGGTTGTGACCTTCGTCTCTAATGGGTTCCCCCACATGTGGGGATACCAGGAAATGAAGCCGACGACTGTGCTGCGAAAGAGGCGCACGACGCCAGCACTGCTGTCTCTGATGCTGTGAGCACTGCGGACGTCGCTCGGCTTCTTGTCGCTCGACATATTGGGCGACACCCCGACCCTCGCGTGGCCACCGGCAACGCTCCCCGTCTGCTACCGCTTAGGGGACTGTCGCGTGCTGACCTCCGCCTCCTCTTACGGCTGCGAATTGGCTGCCATGGGGCTGCCGAACGTCTCCTTCGACTCACGGGCCGCGGTAGTCCATACTGCGCCGACTGTGGCGACCGTGAGCCCCTGGAACATCTCCTCCTGCACTGCACCGCTCTGTATGCAAGCAGGACTCCCATGCTCGCCGAATACGCCCGGCTTGGCCTTCCTCTGACCACCGCAAAGCACTTGTTCTTACCCGACCTGCGGCCGCGACTCTGTCAAGCGAGCCCTCTCTGCGCTGCTCGTCTCTTTGGATTAAGAACTAAACGCGTGACCTGCGCATTTCTTAGTAGTTCTTTCCTGAGTGTTAGGATCGGTTAGAACTGTAATCGTTTGTCTATGGGTTATGTGTTCGTGCATTAGAGTTATTAAACGTGGTTTTTCAAGCGGTCTTGTCCTTCGAAGTGTGTGCTGAGGTAACGCCTCGGACATTCCAACGAAATAAAAAGAACCTGCACGTTGTGCGTAAAGGAAAACCAAACCACAACGTAACAGCCATGAAGGTGATGCCGCACAATATGCCCGAGAATACGATGACGTTCCGGACAAACGCCACCACAAGCTCGTTCACGCGACAGCAACTGAAGAGCGGCGGGAGCGAGTTCCTGGACGAAGTGCTGAACCGCGACCTGGCGTTCATGTGGGGGCATCCCAAACACGGTGCAGTACTGGCAAGACCGCCGCAAGTTCTTCGCCATGATCCGCCAGCTGGGTAAGCGTCACGCTTTCGTCACGCTCTCCGCCTCGGAAATCCACTGGGAGCGGCTCCTGGAAACGTTGGAACGCCTGCGAGTGGGACCGGTCGGCCGAGCCCGCCCGCTGCAAGAGGTCAACGCACTGCAGCGTGTGGAGCTGGTCAACAACGATCCCGTGGCGTGCGCCATCTACACGCACCGCATCTTCGACGCGATCATGAACATCCTCAAAGACAAGCGGTGCTCTCCGTTCCGGCCCTACGTTGTAGTCAACTTCTTCAAGCGACTCGAGTTCCAGCAGTGCGCACATCCACACTATCCTCTGGCTGGACGACGCACCCACGGGCGAAGAAGAGCTGTGCGGCGACATGCCCAAGACCCTGGGGATGGTAGAAAGCCTGCTGTCCATTGACACCTCCATCCTGAAGTGCAGTCGCACGCAGATGCACGCGCACACGTGCTACAAGCGCGGAAGGACGAAGTGGAGGTTCGGCGCTCCCTTCATGCCAAGCAAGGAGACCAAGATTGTCGTGCCTTTCCCTCTGCTGTTGGCACAAGACGAAGGCGATGCCGAGAAGGCGCAACGGCAACGTCTCAAGCAGCGCTTCCTGGCAACGTTCAACGTCAACTCCGAGAAGGAGTACATGGACATCCTGAGAGCGGGCGTTGCGCGGCAGTGAGTGCTGCACGCCTTTAACCCGTGGACTTGCACGGTTCTAAACTCGAACATGGACCTGCAGGTTATCCTGGACCATTACGTCTGCGCGATGTACGTGGTAGACTACGTGGAGAAGGTGGACCGCGGCATGTCCAACCTCCACAAGGCGGTCGTGCAGATACTCGGCGAGAACCCCGACATGGACTACGCTGCCGTGCTGCGCATGCTGGGCGTCACCATGCTCAGGGGAGTGGAGATGTCGGCGCAAGAGGGGGGCATGGTTCCTCCTCAGGCAGGAAATGTCCCAGAAGAGCCGGGACGTCGTCTACATCCCTACGCGCTTTCCCGAGGAACGCGTGCGGATACACAAGACGAAGGACGAGCTGGCCAGGCTGAGCGCGTCATCCACGGACGTCTGGAAAGCTAACATTGTCCAGAAGTACGAGGTCAGGCCGCGCGAAATGGACGACGTCTGCCTGACGGACTTTGCCAGCAAGTAAGTACAGGCGAGACGTGCGCATGCCGGGCGACAACAACTACGTCCTCCGCGACCGTCCCGTGATCATCCGCTACCGCCACTACTCGAACAACAAGCTGGACGATTACATGGGAGAGCAGGTCCTCACATTACGTCTGCGCGATGTACGTGGTAGACTACGTGGAGAAGGTGGACCGCGGCATGTCCAACCTCCACAAGGCGGTCGTGCAGATACTCGGCGAGAACCCCGACATGGACTACGCTGCCGTGCTGCGCATGCTGGGCGTCACCATGCTCAGGGGAGTGGAGATGTCGGCGCAAGAGGGGGCATGGTTCCTCCTCAGGCAGGAAATGTCCCAGAAGAGCCGGGACGTCGTCTACATCCCTACGCGCTTTCCCGAGGAACGCGTGCGGATACACGAGACGAAGGACGAGCTGGCCAGGCTGAGCGCGTCATCCACGGACGTCTGGAAAGCTAACATTGTCCAGAAGTACGAGGTCAGGCCGCGCGAAATGGACGACGTCTGCCTGACGGACTTTGCCAGCAAGTAAGTACAGGCGAGACGTGCGCATGCCGGGCGACAACAACTACGTCCTCCGCGACCGTCCCGTGATCATCCGCTACCGCCACTACTCGAACAACAAGCTGGACGATTACATGGGAGAGCAGGTCCTCCTCTATGTGCCGTTCCGAAGCGTGCCGTTCTGAAGCGAAGCCGAGGACGTCCTTGACAACCGGTATAAAGAGCTCTACAAAAACAACAAGGAGCTGATCGCTGCGAAACACCGCGAGTACACCCTGGCCAACGACGGTGACATTGCAGCGGAAATGATTGCTGCTACCAAGATCGTCCACCGGCAACACGAAGACGCTGACCTCATCCACAGCGAAGACTTGGTGCGCCTGATCAAAGATGCGAGTTCACGCGCGGCCGTGCGCAAGCGCCAGGACATCATGTACAGCAAGGAATATGCCAAGCTCATGCGCATGACCAACGCCGCACAGCACGAACTGCTCGGCGAAATCATCCGCCGCCAAACAACGCCGTCAGCGCCTCCGTTGCGCGTCTTCTTCACCGGACCGGCTGGTTCCGGCAAGACGTTCGCCATCCGCCAGACAATGGACCTCTACAACCGCTACAGCAACACCAGCTACAACACGTTCGTCATCTGCGCAAGCACCGGAAAGGCGGCCGTGCCGGTGGGACGAACCACGGTGCACGCGGCAGTCAAGCTCTCTCGCAAGACCGCCGACCCCAACAAGGACGGATGCCTCAGTGCCAGCGAGCTGAACACATTCCGCGTGGCCTCCCACCGCGTAAAGTGCGTCATCATAGACGAGGCGAGCATGATGTCTGCCGACAACCTAAACGCAGTCGACTGCCGCCTCCGTCAAATCACGCAGAAGCTCGACCAGCCGTTCGGGGGCCTCGACATGATCCTGTGCGGAGAGCTGAGACAACTGCCCCCCGTGCGCGCCAGCGAGATCTACAAGCGGTGCAAGGAAACGGGAGGACTCTTCGGCTGCACCATCAAGTGGCATTACCTCGACTACTTCCCACTCGTCCAGGTAAGCCGACGCGTCCTTCTCCACCCTTGTCACCAGGACCGGCGACGGGAGGCCGCTCACGGAGGATTGAGGTCCGCATGCTGGAGAGCCGATTCGTCACAGCGGAAGAGGCCCTACTGCGCGCACCAACGGCGGTGCGCCTCTTCTAGTCCAACGAAGAGGTCAACACTTTGAACACCTTCTTGGCAACCCACAACCAAGAACACCAAGTCATGCGGCTAAGCGCCCAGGACACATTCCTGGGTTGTGCAACGCAAGAAGCCAAGTACAAGGCTAGGGAGAAGGTGGCCAAGATGTCCTAAGCCGAGTTCGCCGACTTCCCCAGAGAGATCCTGCTGGTACCGGACAAGCCGTACATGATAACCGCCAACATCTGCGTCATAGACGGCCTTGTCAACGGTGTGGTGGGAAAGCAACACGGAGGAGGAGGAGTAGAAGAAGGCAGTGGTGACGCGTTCCCGAGACGGTTGTGGCTGCAGTTCGATGTGAGCACGACGGGGAAGCTCACCCGTCTACGTTCGCGCCGAGCGGTCAGCGAAGCCGTACGAAACGCATACGGTGTGGAGAACTCGTGGATACCCATCTAATCTCGCGCGGTCACACTCACCATCGACCGTAAGACGGGCGTTGCGTACAAACAAAGACAGTTCCCCCCTCGTGCAGACCAGCGTCATAACGGTGCACAACTCCCCAGGAGGAACGTACTCGTCCATCGTCCAAGAGTGCAGAAAAAACGCACCCGCAAAAGTTGGTGCACGTGGCGCTCAGCCGCTGCAAAAATCTGGACAATCTACCTGACCAACAACGCCGGAGACCACCATTTCTACCACAAGGAAATAAACGTTAACAGGAACATGGTGGACGAGTTTCAACGGCTCGACAAACACAGGTTGGCCACCATCACGCAGCAGTACCTCCGCGCCTTCCAAGAAGATGTGAACCCAGAAACAGAGTTCACCATAGCCCACCTCAACACCCGATCTCTAAACGCGCATTCAAGGGACATCGAGCGCGATCCCGTACTCACCGGCGACGTTTGAAGGCGGACTGCGGCGGGTGCGTCCGGACCAGCCGAAAGATGCTGCAGCACCTCCGAGGAGCCTCGCCCGGGCGTCGCCGAGGTCGACGGCCACGCCAAGGGTGCCAGCGTCGCGGCCTCCGAAGTCGAACGTCCGCTGCGCCCGTCGGTAGCACGTCGCTACCGATGCGACCGTCTTCTGTCGTAGCCACGCAAGCAATGCCAGCTCATTCGACTGGGATCTTCCATTACGGCTCGTGTCACGTGCATCGAGCCGTGTGCTACTCCCTGCACGCGCTCGTGCCTGTTCCGCGAGCTTCTCATCCCACTTCGTCGTCTTCTCTTCTCCTTACTCATGACAGCTGGTAAACTTCCGCACTGGAGAAACCAAGAAGACTCTACGTCAGGGGTCTCAAACTCATCTCAGGCAGCGGGCGGCAGTCACAGAATTTAGTCCCCGAAGGGCCGGGTCAGGGAAAAATCCAAGAACGGCAGGGGGGGTGGGGGGGGGGGGGGGGGGGGTTAGTTCATACACATTTTTAGGAAACGTTACCATTGAAAAAAAAAAAAGCTTTTCCCATACCTCATATACGGGTCACTTCTGAAGATTTGGGGCCGGGATTTCATTCAACATGTCGATACCGATCTCTAAAATGAGTGAAATCTGGACGCCGATTCTGAGATACTGTTTTTGTTTCACGGTTACGCTTTAACAAACGGTGATCACAGGGGGTGCCTCACGAAAACAATGCTTTAGTTTAGACCAATCATGCCTGCGTAGCTCACAGACGTACTTATTATGAAAATAAAAAAAAATATGGGACGAACACAGCCATGTGCGGGCCGCAAGCGAGGGCTTCGCGGGCCGCATGCGGCCCGCGGGCCGCGTGTTTGAGACCCCTGCTCTACGTCGTGCACGACTCCTCAGAGTTAAGGATTGCACGTGTTTGGTGACTGACACCGAAAAGCAAGAAGTGCGTGTCAAGATTCACTGCCTGACTTTCAACGTCACGCCGTGCCTTTTCAGAATTCGCAGAGGTCCAGGAAGTGAGCAACAAGTGCAAAGATGCTGGCTTGGAATCCGCTGATTGTACGAGCGGGGTCGTGCGTCTTGTTCTACGAGGTGGCGCGAGCCTACAGCGCATACACTATCAGATGCACATGGGTGGACGGAAGGTTGTAGTCGTTGGCCCTGGCCATGCACCCATCTGCCTCAGATGCCATACGAAGGGGCACATTTGCCGTAATTGCATAGTACCACGCTGCAGCGAATGCACAGCCATTCGGCACGAACATGTGGACTACTCTAGCTCTAGACCGTATGTTCGGATCAATGACAGAGACATTGGCTTTGAAATGAAAATAGCGAACGTTTCATGGAAGAAAATGCAGATTCAGGTCGCTGCTGCACATGTACCTGAGAATGAAGGCATGTTAGGGTTGACGTCACGGTGTTTGGTGCGGGAATCTCAAGGTGGCCTCTCCACCCACATTTTCTCTTCGCGCGTTTTCTCGGTTAGCGAGCATAGTGTCGCGGTAGGAGTGGTGTGTTCGGGAATATGAAATTCTACTTTACTAATACGCGAAAAAACGTTTTGCTCTTCAGTGTCCCTTTAAAGTGTGCCTGACATAATTTTGGAAGGAAGAGGCAGGTACTGTGGCTTTCCAGGTATGCTATGTTAAAGATTGCTGCCTCTCTGTTTCCAAGCGATCCCTAGCAAACTTGAAAAGGGTATACATACAATGCCAACTTTATGATGCATGCAAAAATAAATTGCCTCTGGCGCCTGCTGCCATGTGGTATCAGCCAGGAGCCAACGAGCAGTTTCAGGCAGGTTTTTTGAAAAGTATGCAAAAAATGCATGGCTGATCCCTCCGTCATAGGAATCAGTATAAAACACGAATGTGAAAAGTGTCTTCACAGGAGTAGTGCTTATTGTGTAGTGATTCTGAGAGTTCGTACAATGTGTATTGCTGTTTTACAGCTATAGCACCCTTTCACGAGGATGCACCCACGTCGACGCCTAGTGGCACATCTCCATCGCGACGACTAACGCCCATGACCATGATTTAACCGCTGTGGTAGCTGAACTTTTTAACCTATACCTGGACACAGCGTATCACCAATCGCGCGCAAAGATGACATCAACAATCAGGTAATAAACACTCGTACTGTGCACTTCTTCAAAGCGTCGTCATTTAAAGATAGAAACGGCACGGCGTGCGCTCCCGAGTGATGCGGTAACCTACGCCTGTGCTCCTGCATACACTACCACACTGCGCTTCAGCAACACGGGAGGCAGAGCTTGAGCCGCGAACGCGCGCACGGCGTCCCGCTGGCCTCCGTCTCGCTCCACCAAGGCACCACATTTGTCCGTCGACATCATTGCCTTTCTGCACCGGCTACTGCAGCAGCTTTATTAGTCGGTGCTATCGCACTCCAAGTAGTCGGCGGCGAAACACCGTTGGTGCATGTAGAAGTTGCACTACTCCGACAACGAACCGTCACACGCCAACACGAAGCGACAGGCAAAGATCATAACTAGAGTGACACATAACTGCGTCAAGGGCGACTCCCCTATGCTAGCGCGGCCAGTGTTTCTTGCTGCTATCGAGACGCTTTCACCATGACCTCCGAGCTTGCGCGCCAGCGCGCAATCTCGGAAGCCGTGATTTAACTGCGCCGTCGACGAATCATTCTGTTTAAGACTGCCATGGGTAGAGAACGGAAATTTAAGACACCAGAAAAACTGGGTGAATACAATCCTCGAATAAAGGTACAAATTCGTCTTGCAGAATATGGTCGCGGAACGAATTCCTTCTACCACAACGACCACCAAGCCATTACGCTACCATTGCTCTGAAGTAATAAGAGTACATCCCCCGCCCCTCCACGGTTAAACACGTGTGGTGCTTCATCCAGCTTCGCCGGACATTCACGTTAGAAGAGCGGAATGGCGGCCAATTTATTTATTACTGCTGTGCCTTCAAGCTGGTGAGTCATGGATGACACGCACCGCGTTTCCGAGGCCCAAGCGTTTCCTATTTCTCCAAGAATTGATCGACGCAGTCGTCAGTCTGCGAAAAGGTCGCGTAAGTTCTTATATTCCGGCGTGGCCACGGTAAAAGCACACTAGCCACTGAAAACGGCACGAAGTGCGAAACACGAGACCAGCTTGCAAACTAGTTGTCTTAATAGGCCGTTTTTTGCACCCTTCTAGCAGCGCATGCGATACAGCACTGGAGTAGACTAAGGCCCATAGATTTCTCACTTATTCCAAAAAGAGCAAAAAAAATATAGCCCCACCTCCCCGAAGGTAATCGTGACGAAATGCGAATTCATTTCGCGCGTGCTTTACTCCATTTATATATGGTGGTTGTGGTTCGAAGAAGGAAAAGGCGCCTAATTTTTGCAGCCCGGTCGGGAGCACGGCGCAGCGCCGCTTTTTTTTAAAATTTTATATATATATATATATATATATATATATATATATATATATATATATATATATATATACGTGCGAGCGAGCGGACGGGAGAGTGGGACGCAGGGGAGGAGAGAGCGAACGGCGAAAGAAGGAGCGGCGAAGCACTGCACCAACCTTCTCCTACTCTCTTTCCACACGCGCGGGAGAACCGCCGAGCTCCCGCGATGCGAGCGCCCTCACACACCAGAGCGCGCTCCTCCTCTCCACTCACTCTCCGCCCGCACCACTTGCTCCGGTTGCTAGGGCCGAGGATAAGCGCCCGCGCCCGCAGCTGTTGCTATGGGAAAAGGGAGTGAGAGCGGAGAGATGCGGACACCGACGCCTGACATAGCCCGACTAATAAATGCATTCGCATTTTAAAAAAAACTAAGTAGATTAGACTAGAGTGGATCGCTCGGGCGCGCTATAGCACACACTGCGCCAGTGCCTGCTCCGCACGTGAATGCATGACAACACGCCAAAGAAAAGTCCACATATACTGTTTTTTTTATCTTTATTTCCAAGCCAACATAATGGTCTTCCTTGGAGCTTTCATTTTTCACAGCAAAAATAAATAAGCAAAGTAAACCGATTACGGGTAAGATTGTCTTGACGTAGAGAGGGCCCTGCGCTGATCATCGGCGGCACTTCGGGGGACAGAAACTTCAGCAATCAGGGAACGTGAGGATACCTCTCCAATGTAGCGATTACCCCGGTATTCAGAAACGCTACTTGACTTGAAGTTGACTTGCCACCGCCTTCAATGCAGCCGAAACGCGTTTTGAACGCGCCGTCTTTAGGCGGTGCCAAGGCAGCACAAACGCGTTTCAAACGTGCTGCCTTGAGGTTGTGGCAAGTCAAGGAGCGTGTTTGAATACGGGGTTAAGACGCGCCGCGCGTTTCCTCGCGGCCCTCCACATCCGCCATGTTCTTCCTACGTGAAGTCACAGAGGCATCAGCGTTTGTTTGAAACAGCGTCGACGAGTGCACACTCCACAGTAGTGCAACACGGGCAACTCAGACCCTAACTTGGAACAACGTCGCCGTACCTGTAAGAACGACCTTCTGCAATGTCGCAGAAGCAGGCGCAAACGCTTCGGCGCGTCGTTCAGTAACGGGCATCCACACGCAAATAGAACCACAAGCAAAACTACCGCTAAACACGTCTCAAATTATGGAGCCGCAACTGGCGCTGCCAAGCGCCGAGTCTTAGTCCGGTCGTAGCTGTCGAGCGCGCACGACGTACGTCCTCCCGTTCCGAGCAGCGACGAGCAACTGACGAACGCGGAAAACGCGCGCAGCGCACGCAGGCCCAATCGCCGCCAGATGGCGCCTTCTCTGCTGGCGGTGATTCCTCCTCCGCCTTGCATCACAACCGCCTCGCACCTCCCCCTGATGCCGACTTGTACACGTTACCGAAAATTTGTCATCGATTACAATTACTTCCTATAAAATGTAATTGATTACAGCGGTCTATTACAGCCCCAGAAAGGTAACCGAAAAAATAAATACAGTGATGCAATGGATTACTATTTGCATTACTTCAGAATTTTTTTTGCTGTCACACAATAACACAAGGTTGCTCAAACTACGACGAACTACTCTTGTTTGCATATTAGAGAGAAGGCTGGGAGGCTTACCCCCGTATTCAGAAACGCTCCTTGACATGCACTTGACTTGCCACCGCCTCAAGGCAGCGCGTTTGAAACACGTTTGTGCTGCCTTGGCAGCGCTAAAGACACCGCGTTCGCAACGCGTTTGTGCTGTATTGAAGGCGGTGGCAAGTGTAGTTCAAGTCAAGGAGCGTTTCTGAATACGGGGGTTAGTGTCGCTTATGTGATATATACGCGCTGTTAACTTTGAACATGAGTTATATTGATTCTAGTTCACTATAACAGGCGTTGTTTTATTGATGTCGTCGCTGATCCTTCCCCGTTTCCTCGTTAAGAGGTCAGCTCCTACACTGTACACTCTCTCAGTGCATGGCTGAAGGCAAGGGCGGTATTACAACGTAGGACCGCCTTGTCCACCGCCTCGTAGTTGCGAAGTGCGTCGATGAGTGTCCATGTCCTCTATTAAAGCGCTGCGTTTCGCTGTTGCTGGCGCTCGGGTAAGGCGTTGCAGGTAAGGACAAGGCGAAGGTGAAAAAATATGCTTTTTATAGAGCCCCGTCTGACAGGACGGGGGGCCCCACAGAGCGGTTGGATATTTTTTTGCGACGAGAGCTAGCGTAGTAGAGAGGCCACAACTTCAGTTTTGAAAAAATAAAGGTAATTGATTACCGGTAATCACAAGAATATGTAATTGAATTGCCCAGAACGTTACAGTTTCGAAAAAATGCAATCGATTGTATGACAGAATTACAAGAAAATGCAACTGATTACAAGGAATCGATTGTAACCGGAGGGGAAGACGATCCCCCCGGCCGTCTTGCACGTTGGGCACTTTACCTGCAGGACTATGATGTCCGTATGCTCTACCACAGCAGACGACAACATTCGGACACCGACGTCCTCTCGCGCGCCCCCCTTGATTGACGACGACGTCCGCTGCTCGGTATCGTAAGCCAGTGGCGTAGCCAGGGGGGGGTTGGGGGGGGTACAAACCCCCCCCCCCCCCGAAATTTTTCAATTTTGCTTGCGTATGTATACAGGCACACATACAAATGCACGCACGAACATACATAAAGTATGGTTCAACCCCCCCCCCCCCCACCCGAAAAAAATTTCTGGCTACGCTCCTGTCGTAAGCGTAGTGTATCTTCTATCGTTCTTGACACCATCGCCTCCGAGAAGCGAAAGAACCCCTAGATTGCCTCGGTTACAGATCTCCTCCCTGATCCAATTTAAATTGAGGCTACGTAGCCTCAATTTGAAGGTGATCACGTACAGCTAGTTTTAACGTAATAGATTGAGAGAAGCTCAATTATCGTCGGCACTGCATCACTAGCAGATTTTGCCCATCACTCGGGGTAGTCCTGTCGGCGTAAGGCCTCCAATTTGCAATTTGTCAGGCAGCAACCTCGTTTAAACAAAACGTTCCTCCTCGAGGTCTGTAGTTTTACTCAATGTCATCGTGAAGGAAATAGTAGTTACGTCTACCGCGACTTGGCGATGGTTTGCGGAACGTGGCGTTTTACTTGCAGCAGTGGTGTTCGTTTTGGGATTGTCGGTCAGTCAGTCTCGACGCTGCTGGAGAATTCTGGTTAGGTTATTTTAGTTGACGCAACAGCATGTTTGGTGATCCGTCACGCTGGCCGTCGCCATTCACCATGTGCCACGGCTTGCCGTTGATATGTTCAGCCCAAGCTGGCGTCCAATTACAAGTGTAACCAAACTGTACAGATCTAAAAAGACACAGCATACGACTAGGCATGGGTTAAAAGTGCTGTGACGTAATGCACAGTCATGCACACGCGCGCTCGGTTGGCGGCAACGCCCCCTCTGATATAGGCTGTATGTATGAGCGCGTTTTCGTTCAATAAAGACCCTTTTGACGCACTTGACCCGTGCGAGCCACATGGTGTCAGAAGTGGTCGGACTGCAGCCGGCGAACAAACAGCGGACGGGTAGCAAGCCAACAGGGCCGCCTCGAAGGTCCCAACCAGCTACAAGCATGCAGAACGGGGAACAACAGCGCCAGCAGGCCAGCGGCCCAGTCACCATGCTATTGCCACCGCCGAAAGCCCTGGACACCACAGGAGACGTATGGCTAAGCTGGAAGACATGGCGGCAGGAGTTCGAGCTCTTCGCAACAGCAACATACCTGAACCAGTAACCGAAAGAGCTACAGGCAGCCACCTTTCTCATGATTATTGGAGAGGACGCGCGCAAGACGTATAGCACTTTTGATTTTGCTACTGACGAAGAGAAGTCGGACGTAGAAGTACTGAAACTGAAGTTTCAGGCATTCTACAAACCAGCTCTAAACTTAGCCTACCATCAGTTCCGCTTTGGAAAGCGCGACCAAAAGGGCGGCGAAAGTTTCAACGACTGCTTGACAGTCCTACGAGTGCTAGCAAAAAGTTGCGAGTTTGGGGAGCTCGAAGAGCGTATGCTGAGAAGCCGCATTATTCTCGGAATTAGAGATAAAAAGCTGCAAGAAAAGCTAGTGTCCGAAAATGCTTCTTTCACGAAGACCGTAGAAATGGGTCGCTCACGTGAACATGGCAAAGTGCAGTGTGAAGAAATACAGGCGCGCCCGAAAAGCGATTACGCAGCCGAGATGAACGCGCTATCTGAAGGGAAAGGTCGGCGTTGTACAAAGTGCGCATAGGCTCATCAGACCGACTGTGTGTGCCCAGCAAAAGGACGCACGTGCAGGAAATGCGGTGGAAGTAATCACTTAGCGATAGCCTGCAAGAAGATGCCAAAAAAGATTTCATTCGAAAGAGCACGCGGTAGCATCTGTCGAAGCTCAAGAAGGCGATGTCTCGTTAGAAACGCTATCGCATGCCCGTGGAAAAGACGACGGCTGGGCGGCTACCGTTCAGATAGAAGGAAAGCCTATCTTTTGCAAGCTACATACAGGCGCAACCTGCTCGATTGTAGCGCGCAGCCAGCTGCAAAAAATAACAAGCAAGCAGCCACAGGATTGCAACTTGTTTTAAACACGTTCTTTGGCTTCCAGAAAAAAACAACGAAACAAGTTCGTCTTCAAGTGACAACGAGAGACAGCAAGGTTCTGGCAGACTTTTTCGTCGTGTATGGTGCATAGGTCGGCACTTTAAGGGAGTACTCACTCAAACTCACTCACCACAATTTTTTCAGCCTTCGCACTCACTCACGTTCACAGTCACGTCCACTCACACTCATGAGTACTCACTCACGTTCACATTCACCTCCACTCACACTCATGAGTGAGCCGAGCTCCATAGGTCGGCACTTTAAGGGAGTACTCACTCAAACTCACTCACCACAATTTTTTCAGCCTTCGCACTCACT
Organism: Rhipicephalus appendiculatus; assembly: GCA_030522465.1. Lineage (NCBI taxonomy): Eukaryota > Metazoa > Arthropoda > Arachnida > Ixodida > Ixodidae > Rhipicephalus > Rhipicephalus appendiculatus. The sequence goes on from JALIZH010018973.1 coordinate 51,780, forward strand.
CACGTTCACACTCACGTCCACTCACACTCATGAGTACTCACTCACGTTCACACTCACCACCACTCACACTCATGAGTTCTCACTCACGTTCACACTCACGTCCACTCACACGCATGAGTACTCACTCATACTCAACTCACCACGTCCAAATGAGTGTCAGTGAGTGTGAGTTGAGTGCACTCATGAGTGAGTGTGCCGAGCTATGGTATGGTGACATCGCCGTGACCTTGAGCGGTGCAGTTGCCGAAGAGCTTGGTTTGCTCCAACGAGTCTGCTCTGTCGAGCACACAGAGCTTTACGGCGCTGCCAAGCCTTACGAAGACGTGTTTGAAGGTCTAGGTTATTGGAGGGTGTTGTCTACCTTCTAAAGCTCAAGCCCGGTTCCCAGAGAGTAGTGAAACCAGCACGGCGGATTCCAATAGCATTGCAAAGCGACTGAGTGGGCGAGCAACATGGTCGTCGTTACGGAAGGAGAGAAGGTACGCATTTGCCTTGACCCATCCGACCTGTACAAAGCTCTGCTTCGCGAGCACTATCCAATGCCAACATTGGAAGACATAGCACCTTCGGTCAGTGGGGCGCAGTACTTTACAACTTTGGACGCAGCCTTAGGTTTCTGGCAAAGCAAGCTAGAAAGAGAGCTCCAAGATTTGCACTATGTGCACTCCATACGGCCGTTATAGATTTTTACGCATGCCGTTCGGAATCTCATCGGCGCCGGAAATATTTCAGCGTGCCATGCACCGAGTGCTAGATGGCCTCGAAGGCGTAGCGGTTGTCATGGACGACATCCTAGTGTGGGGCCGAACGAGAAGGCAGCATGATATCAATCTTGAAAACGTCCTACGACGCTGCCAAGAGTACAAACTGAAATGGAACAGAAGGAAATTCCGTTTTTTACAGGAGTCAGTCCGGTAGCATGGACACGTTTTGACGCGTGACGGGCTGAGCCGGGATCCACAGCGGCTAGAAGGCACCTTGCAAGTCCAGACGCCAAGCAACCAGAAAGAGCTGCAGACGTTCCTGGGCATGGTAAATTTTGTCTCTCGCTTTATTCGAATCTGCGCTTGTCATTCATGAACCATGAAATTCCAAGCCTACCCTGGGAAGTTGTTGGAGCTGACATATGCTATCACAATGGCACCGAGTAATTGGTGGTCGTTGACTTTTATTCTTTCTTTTTTGAGATCAGGCCTGTGAAGACGACAGCCGACAAGGTGATTGCTGCTTTCGCAGACATATTCGCCACTCATGGCTTCCCGCAGCGCTTATGCACGGACAATGGACCGCCATTCAGCAGCCAGAACTTCCGTGATTTTGTCGGTAAGATTGGCTTGCATCATGTTCGTACCAGTCCCGATCACCCTCGATCCAACGGAATGGCTGAACGTGAGGTGCAAAAAGCCAAAAAATTCCTGAAGAGGTAAAAGTACGGCACAGTGGATTTTTGTGCTGCATTGCTTGAGTGGAGAAACACGCCTCGCGATTCCTACTTGAAATCTCCAATGCAGAGACTCATGGGCCGACAGGCGAGGCCGCTGCTACCAGTCACCGAAACCCACCTGTGTGACCGCAGACCCCTGAGGAGGTGCAACGGCGGCTCCACGATATCAGAAGTAGACAACCTTCCTTCTAAAACAGGAGTACAAGGCCGCTACCAGGACTTCCCGATGGCTCCCGCGTCACAGTGTACAACGCGCCATCAAAGACCTGGCCCCCCTGCTACGGTTGTCAAGCCTGCCAACAGTCCGAGAGCCTACATTGTCGAGACCGAAGACGGGCTCCAGTTGCAGCGCACCAGAGAACATCTACGTCTGGCCCCCCGCTCCACTGGCGCCCACCACACAAGAACATCCAGCCGACGTGGCCCTCGCAGAGCCTCAGCTGCGCAGAAGGGAACGTAACCGCCGGCCACCTCGAAGATACCCAATGCCGGAACTTTCGCATTTTTTGTTTAATAAAAAAGGGAGATGTGACGTAATGCACAGTCATGCACACGCGCGCTGGTTGGCGGCAACGCCCCCCTCTGATATAGGCTGTATATAAGAGCGCGTTTCCGTTCAATAAAGAGCATTTTGACGCACTTGACCCGTGCGAGCCACAAGTACAAAAGGCTGGGCAAGCCGGAATCAATACATTTTAGGAAAATTTCAGCACGCACAAAACTAAGAAGGACGTGAGCAAAGATCGCGCTTGTTTGTCTTCTTTCAGCACGCCCTTCTCTGTTGCGTACGCGCTGAAATTTTCCCAAAATGTAGGCATGGGTTAAAATGGGCGTGTGTACTCCAACTCGACCGCAATCGCCATGCTCTGTTGTGCGCCACCACAACTCGAAAAATTTGAAACATAACCGACAAAGTGTAACTGTGTACCCTCTTAGCTACCAAATAAGTGTTAGCAGTGGAACGCGCAACTTATTTCTTTACAATATGAAAATTATTTGTTTTTGAGCACTTCTTAACGTTCATTCTTCGTGTAGCTCTCTATTTCTAAGTGAATTTTCTCGGCGTATGTACGTCATGATAAAGTGTCTGTATTTCCTGTTTCAGAAAAAGGAATTCGTCATAAAGTGGAAAGGCTGCCCCTATATAGAACAGCACCACTGAGTACCGACGTAACCTCAATGAGGAGTGCATCGACTCATTTTACAGTCCTCCGAGACATCAGACACGACGGCCGGAGGCCGCATCAGCGCACTTTCTTCCCGTCGTTCAGCAGAGGCTTAGCAATGCAACGAATAGTGGGGGCAGACTCTTAATACGCAACTTTGACTTACATATCTTCAGATGGGCTTTCGCGTGCAGAGGGAAAAAATGAAACGAGGATGACTGCAATGTGAGAAAGAGTGCTTTGAACGCCTCACTCTACCAGCTGGTTGATATCGGGCGGAAAGTAAGTTCGGCCACACAATTTCCATTCGCTTTCTCCTGCCTGTTAAATGCTCGCTACGGCTTCACAAGCCCTCAATCACGAAGGTTGGGTGCCCTGTAGAGTCCCTGAAGGTATTCTTTGCTTCGCAGAGAGAGCATTAAAGTTAATGTGAACCAGTGCGGTTGGCTGGATTTATGTATTCAGTTGAAGCAATCGTGACAACAACCATGGACACTTTGGAAACAAAGAGGCGTTGCTTGTATCTTAGAATGACACTTTTGTGCCTTATATTGTGAAAGGCATGGCTGTAAACATATTTCGCAAGACTTCCTCAATGAAAAGAAGTTATCGAGAGTCCCTCTTAAGTCATACAGGTAGTGGTAGTGAGCATGTGCAGTCGTGCGTCGGGCTAGAAGACTGTTTAAAAGCATTTTGCAAGGTTGTTTCCTGCCGGTGCTTAAAACTAAGTGAATTTTGAAGACGTAAGTATTTAGAAGAAACCAGCACTCTACACTTCCTGCAGCCTAATGGTGAAGTTACTACTTTGGCAACTGAAGTCACATTAAAGAAAAAGTCACCTCTCTCGAAGAAGAAATGGGGCAAAGAGACTACGAAATTATGATCCTGAAAGAAAAAGTGGACCTTTTGGAGACCACTTTGCACGCATGTGAGGGAATGCGCGCTACCTCAAGTTAGAAAATCCAACAGCTAAGGATGTCATTGGCCAGCGCAGCTACTCTCTCAACACTGGCAAAACCTTAGGAAAACTAACCAAAGAAAGTTCACCGTACTTGGCTCTTGTATGTACGAGCCCCTTAAAGATACTACGGACAGCTACGGGCACGCCATCAAACAAGTCACTATCGTAAACAGCAGTGGTTCACTTCAGAGAATAACCATGCAATCGGACACTTTTGGTGTCCAGTTGGAAATTAGGCATTATTTCCAAGGAAAAAGGCGCATGATTTTCATGCGCTGTCAGCAGACGATCAGGAACTTGTAGGCAAGCTAGCTTGCCTGCTGGACAATCACTTTTTGTGTGATACAGTGTGGCCCGAGCTGTTTCCCAAATCTGGTTCCGCTTCGGCTGATCCAATCAATTCGCGGGAAGATCGACTCACTGCCGTATATATTCTGTACATCAAGGTTTCCTGGAGGTCAAGTTTCTTTGTGCGGAGAATTGCGAAAAGCAGTAACATATCTGGCCGAAAGCGAGACAACGTCTGTAGCAAATCTCGCCCATCAGCAGCTCCTCGTGAAAGTGTAAGGCGATTGCTGCAGAGTCAGCCTGCGTACTTCATGGGCAACACTTTCATTTACACTAATAAGAAAGGGTCAAAGAATTGAATCACACAAGCTTCATCGTCTGCTAGTGTTGTCAGGGGGGACCTGAAGGCTATTACGCCTTAAGTGCCGCATTCGCAGGCGTATTACTTCAAGTTAACGAAACATCAAACCGTGTATTCGTAAAGGTGGATCACATTGACGTTGTTATCAGAGTGTGCTTTGCGGCAGACCTAAAGTTTCTCCTAATTGTCCTTGGACTTAAATCTGTATCCTCGAAATATCCTTGTCCATTTTGTTACGCCTCGGACATGGAACAAGCCAACACATCCTTACCTCTAACACACTTTCAATGACCTCTGCGCAAGAACATTGAACAATTTAAAATCAGACTGCGACACTTTGTTTCATGGAGCACAACACCCACCAGTGCTTCTGATCCAGCCAGCGCTGGTCGTACCTGATACACTTCACATGAAGATGTGAATTGTGGATCGCCTGCTGCAATCAGCATTAGAATTTGAAGGACTTGATATCGCCGCCCAAGTTAACGATGTTGATGCGCCTAAAGACAAGCATGTGCAATGCTTCGTGCGCATTGTGCGAAGTTATGGCGTTCACTTCTACGTTTGGTACGACGAAACTAAGGAGATCTCAATATATTCGCTGACAGGTCGCGATTCGCGATTGTTGCTAGAACGCCTCCCTGAAAAACTGAAAGGAAGCCTAAATGACGACACAGAGCCGTAAGTCCTACAACTTTGGCACATACTAGACCATGCTCTCAAGTACTTCGCCGACGACTTCTCGGCGAATGAAATAAAAGACAGCGGAAGAGAATATTTCTTAACTTTTGTTAACCTTGGTTCCTCGGGGACGTTCGGGGTACGGATGTGTACGAGTCACACTGTACATGCACATTTTTATGCATCACGCGGCGATTTACGCATCAGCGAGATCTGCAGAACTGACCGCCGCGGAGTGTTCCCGTAACATGTGCTGTACATGGCCATGAAGGTGATGAGGCACAACATGCCCGACAATACGATGACGTTCCGGACAAACGCCACCACCAGCTCGTTCACGCGACAGCAACTGGAGAGCGGCGGGCGCGATTTCCTTGAAGTGCTGAGCCGCGACCTGGCATTCATGCGGGGCATCCCCAACACGGTGCAGTACTGGCAAGACCGCCGCAAGGAGCTCTTTGCCATCATCCACCAGCTGGACAAGCCTCACGCTCTCCGCCTCGAAAGTCCACTGGGAGCGGCTCCTGGAAACGCTGGAACGCCAGCGAGTGGGACCGGACGGCCACGCCCGCGCGCTGGAAGAGCTCAACGCACTGCAGCGTGTGGAGCTGGTCAACAACGATCCCGTGGCGTGCGCCATGTACACGCACCGCATCTTCGACGCGATCCTAAACATCTCCAAAGACAAGCGGTGCTCGCCGTTCCGGCCCTACGTTGTAGTCGACTTCTTCAAACGACTCGAGTTCCAGCAGCGCGCACATCCACCCTATCCTCTGGCTGGACGACGCGCCCACGGACGAAGAGCTGTGCGGCTACATGCCCAAGACCCCGGGGATGGTAGAGCCTGCTGTCCCTTGACACCTCCATCCTGAAGTGCGGTCGCACGCAGCTGCACTGTTACGTTTGGCCCTGGAGTTCTTCGAACCAGACGCCATTGTGCGTGAACCTGCCTGCCGGACTGCTTTCTACCCCAGTATCGGCGCTTAGCCGCGTAGGCACGGAGCCCCGCATTGTCCAGCACATGTTGTGCACACTTGTACGGTGGGCTAGGCAGCTCGCTGTGGTCGGGTTATGAGGAACCAGACAGAGGGATCACGGACACACCTTTCTTAAGCAGGGTGGGACAGCGTGGGACGACGCCGCTGTTGACGTTCTCATGGATCCAACACCTGAACGCTGCCTTTGCACCCGCAGGTGTCCCGGTCAGCGGTCATCTTCCTCTCCGGGGTCATCCTCCTTTCCCCCCCCCCCCCCGCTCCTTCGGACTCAACCTCCTCGCCATTCGTTACAGAATAGTCTTCGAGGCGTGGGCCGGGTACCTCTTTGTGTGGTGCGCTTGTGCGCCCCATTGGACACCTCGGTCATGCTCATCATCAACGAAAGGCCCAATTTCTGCCGTGCATGTGGGCGGAACGCTGAGACGTCAAGAGAAAGCTGATTCGCGGGAGCTGCTGTCACCGCCTCCTGAGGACCCCAGTGTTGGCAGACGAGGGGCCATAAAAGCGGCAGACATTTTGTACAAAGTCATTCCTTGAGTTAAACTCATTGACTCTCTTCCATCATGTAAATAAACCTACTGTCACGAGCAAGAGGTATAGGCAAAAAAAGAAGACGAGGAAGCGATCAAAGTATTGGAAGCGGCACGAGCGCGTGCTCGGAACATTCCGGAGCGCTTGAGGCACGTGGACCCGAGCCGAAAACGAAGAGGCATGAGCTGGCATTGTCTGCGTGGACTGCGAAGCGGGAGGTCGGATCGCCAGCTGATGCCCTGGTGACGGGAGCGACGGGCGTTCGAGTCGGCTGCCGGCGACGCGGGCGTCCCGAGGTGTGGCCGGCGTACTCGACGACGTTCGAGCAAGGCTCCTCGGGGATGCGGCTACCGCGGCCGGCAAGTACGGACGTTCCCGGAGCAAGCCCCCTTCTGCTGCAGGCCACCAAAGGCAATCCCCGGTGTGCCACGTCAGCGCTGGGACACCGCGCCGGGTCAACGCAACGACGACGTTAGGCCTAGTGGGTCTAGCCAGCGGTACGACGGCCTGCTTGTGTACAGGCCACGACTGGCGCGTCGGGCTACAGAGTGCACTACCATGCAAGACTACCAGACGAGGCTTAGGCGCCGTTCCTAGTCGACGGGGTCAAGTAAGAGTGACCCTACATATTAGCGCCTCTTCAGTATCCAGACTATAAGTAGGACTGTCTAGCGAAGAGAGATAGCTTGTGAATAGTTTGAGGTCGGTTGCTTGAAGTTTGTTGTTGTACATCTGTATATTTTTAGAGTGCCCTGTGTTGTTTTTTGTGTTTTTCTTGGGTTGATAAATGTTTGCCTTGCTTCAATCCCACTCTCTGACTGAGTTCATTGCCCGGGTCCCCCCGAATCCGTGACACCTACGTTCCTTCTTCTAAGTACGCGTCCTCCTCACTGGAAACCATCGGCTATGTGGACGACGGCGGGGGCCAGCTCATATCATCTTCAATTTGACATATGGTTTGATTAGAAGTGAATTTTTGCCTTTTCATGTGTACATGTACAAACATGACCTGTTTCATGTATTTGTGTTTTCGCTATGCATACCATTTCAAGGTAGTGTTTCTTATATATAAATATAGTTGTGTTCATTTCTGTTTTTTTTCACTTTGTTCTCCCATATGTATAACGTATTCTTCAGTGTTTGCCGATTTTTACATTATCTCTGCAGCTGAAATTTGCTGATATTTTGCCTGCTTGTGTTATGCTTTCTTGTACTTTTCCTGTTTACTTGCTTGTGTTTTATTTCTTTGTTTTTTCTATATGACTACGTGTCTGCGGACAATCTGCTCATGGTCAGGAATCCCGTCAAGCTGCTTTTTAGCAGCTTTTAATTCCTGTCCTTGCATCTTTTTCACTTTTTAATCTGATTTGAATTTTGTTTTGTGTTGACCATTACCATTGTAAGAAAATATTGAATCATTGTACTAACATTATGCTTCAACACGATTGCTGAAAAAGATTGCTAAATAAACTGAAACTGAAACTGAGCTACCGTAAAGAGACCCGCTGGATCCCACTCCTTACAGCACACGCACACGAGCTACAAGCGCGGAAGGACGAAGTGGAGGTTCGGCGCTCCCTTCATGCCCAGCAACGAGACCAAGATTGTCGTGCCCTTCCCTGCGCTTTCAGCAGAAGACGAAGGCGATGCCGGAAAGGGGCAACGGCAACGTCTCAAGAAGCGCTACGAGGACATGCTAGTGATGCAGAACTATCGATGGTGCTATCTATACTATCGATAGTTGAGCCACTATCGAACTATCGATGGTACAAGAAACCATCTATAGCGCTATCGATAGTAACTTTGAAAGTACAGTGGTCAACACACATGTCTAGAACGATGGAGTGTCGCACTCGGTACCGCACGAGCGACATCCGCAGTTCGAAACGGTACAATTCTGAGCATGCGCGGCGCCACTGATGTGCCTGCCTTGCAGTTTCCGTCCTTGATTATCGGTGCGGCCGCGATAATTGCTATGGCCACCAGAAGCGCAGTCAACTGTGTGCGCCAAAAAAAAAGCGCAGTCGCCCGGATTGGCTCCTATTATACTGTGAACTTATTCTCGATTTGTGGTATCATATAATACCGAGAACGGTATTCTACGATACCGTTCTCGTTCGCTTCGTTTTTCGCTTTTCTTTCTTTTTTGCGCTAAACCGTTCAGAGTACTTTCGAAGGCCAAAGCGATTGTTGCATCCTCAGTCATAAATAAGGATCAAAAATACACTATTCTTAACACTATCGATAGTTAACAAAAATATCAATATTTTCTGTTATTTGTTCTGTGTATGGGTGCCCGTAGTGATGCCGAACTATCATTAAATGGACTATCGATAGTATCCGATAGTTTAAAAAAGAACTATCGATTCTATCGATAGTCCGTTTACCGATAGTTCCGACTCACTAGGAGATGCACGAGGCACTGGAGAGGGGGAGATGTTTGGCTCCTTGGAAGAGTTCGTGGCAACGTTCAACGTCAACCCCGAGAAGGAGTACATGGACATCCTGAGAGCGGGCGTCACGCGGCCGCGCGCGCTGTACAAGCGCACACCCACGAAAAAGTTCGTCGACGCCTTCAACCCGTGGATTTGCGCGGTGCTCATCTCGAACATGGACCTGCAGGTGATCCTGGACCATTACGCCTGCGCCATGTACATGGTAGACTGCATGAACAAAGTGGACCGCGGCATGTCCAACCTCCACAAGGCGGTCGTGCAAATCCTCGGCGATAACCCCGACATGGACTACGCTGCCGTGCTGTGCATGCTGGGTGTCACCATGCTCAAGGGAGTGGAGATGTCGGCGCAAAAGGCGGCATGGTTCCTCCTCAAGCAGGAAATGTCCCAGAAGAGCCAGGACGTCGTCTACATCCCCACGTGCTTTCCCGAGGAACGCGTGCGGATGCGCAAGCGAAGGACGAGCTGGCCAGGTTCAGCGCGTCATCCGCGGACGACTGGCAAACCCAACATTTTCCAGAAGTACGAGGTCAGGCCGCGCGAAATGGCACGAGTCTGCCTGGCGGGCTTTGCCAGCAAGTACAGGCGAGACGTGTGCATGCCGGACAACAACTGCGTCCTCCGCGACCGCCCCGCGGTCATCCGCTACCGCCACCACCCGATCAACAACAAGTTGGACGACTACATGCGAGAGCAGGTCCTCCTCTACGTGCCGTTCCGAAGGGTTCCCTTCTGAAGCGAGGACGCGGACGCTTTCGACAACAACTGGTATAAACAGCTCTACGAAAACAACAAGGAGCTGATCGCTGCGAAAGAGCGCGAGTACACCCCGGCCAACGACGGTGACATTGTAGCGGAAATGATTCAACAACACCAACGGCAAGAAGCAGCAGCGGCCAGACCAGATCCTGCTGCTACCATGATCGTCCACCCGCATCACGAAGACGCCGACCTCATCCAGAGCGAAGACTTGGTGCGCCTGATCAACGACGTGAGTTCGTGCGCGACCGTGCGCAAGCGCCATGACATCATGAACAGGCACGAATACGCCAAGCTCATGCGCATGACCAACGCCGCACAACACCAACTGCTCCGCGAAATCATCCACCGCCAAACGCCGTCAGCACCTCCGTTACCGTCTTCTTCACCCGACCGGTGGTTGCGGCAAGACGTTCGTCCTCCGCCTGGTAATGGACCTCTAAAACCACTACAGCAATACCGGCAACAACACCGGCTCCAACGTGTTGGTCATCTATGCAAGCACCGGAAAGGCGGCGGTGGCGGTGGGAGGAATCACTGAGCTGGCGGCATTCAAGCTCTCTCTCACACCGCCGGCCCCAACAAGGACGTGGACCTCAGTGCCAGCGAGCTGAACACGTTCCGCGTTGCCTTCCGCCGCGCAAAGTGCGTCATCATAGACGAGGTGAGCATGATGTCTGCCGACACCCTAAACGCAGTCGACTGCCGCCTCCGTCAAATCACGCAAAAGCTTGACCAGCCGTTCGGACGCCTCGAGATGATCCTGTGCGGAGACCTGAGACAACTGCCCCCCGTGCGCGCCAGTGAGATCTACAAGCGGTGCAAGGAAACGGGAGGAGTCTTCGGCTGAACCATAGTGTGGCATCACCTCGACTACTTCCCACCCGTCCAGGTGGTGAGGCAAGCCGACGCGTCCTTCTCCACCCTTCTCACCGAGATCGGCGACGGGAGGCCGCTCGCGGAGGAAGGGGTTTGCATACTGGAGAGCCGATTCGTCACTGCGGAATAGGCCCTACTGCGCGCGCCATCGGCGGTGCGCCTCTTCTACTCCAACGAAGAGGTCAACATCTTCAACAACTTCGTGGCAACCCACAACGAACAGCAGCACCAAGTCATGCGGCTGCGCGCACAGGACAACTTCCTGGGTTGTGCAACGCAAGAAGCCATGCACAAGGCAAGGAAGAAGGTGGCCAAGATGTACCACGCCGAGTTCGCCGACCTCCCCAGAGAGATCTTGCTGGTACCGGACAAGCCGTACATGATTACCGCCAACATTGACGTCAACGGTGCGGTGGGAACGCTAAAGATGTGCGAACAAGGAGTGGTGCACCAACAAGACGAAGGAGGAGGAGTAGAAGAAGGCAGTGGTGACGCGTTCCCGAAACGGCTGTGGCTGCAGTTCGATGTGCCCTCGACGGGGAAGCTCACCCGTCTCCGTTCTCGCCGAGCGAAGCGTACGAAACGGATACGACGTGGAAAACTCGTGGATACTCATCGAACCTCGCGCGGTCACACTCACCATCGACCGCAAGACGAGCGTTGCGTGCAAATGACGACAGTTACCCCCTCGTGCAGGTCAGCGCCATAACGGTGCACAAGTCGCAGGGAGGAACATACTAGTCCATCGTCTACGAGTACAGCAGAACGCGCCCGCAAAAGTTGGTGTACGTGGCGCTCAGCCGCTGCACAAACCTGGACAACCTACCGGACCAACAACGCCGGAGACCACCATTTCTACCACAAGGAAAGCAACGTTAACAGGAACATGGTGGACGAGTTTCAACGGATCACGCAGCACTACCTCCGCGCCTTCCAAGAAGATGTGAACTCATCATAGCCCTGCTTAACACTCGATCCCTAAACACGCATGCAAGGGACATCGAGCGCGATCCCGTACTCACCAAAGTGGTCGTGCTCTGCCTTACCGAAACATGGAACGCCGCAGGACCCACTATCAGCGGATACGATGTGATAGTCTGCACAGATGAAGTGGAAGCCCCGCTGGTGGTGTCGGGATCTACGTCAAACGACCGTAAACCACAGTAGATCTCGACCTACCCATGACCAGCGAAAGCCAGAACGGAGAACACGGCGCCCTAACATTTTCGGGAACCGAAACCAGCAACATCATCATCATGACAATGTACCTAGCTCCAAACGTCTCCCGAGGAAACGTCGAAAGATACATCGAGAAGGCGATGCTGCACTATGAGACCACGTTCAAGCACAACCCCTTCGTAGTCACCGGGGGCTTTAATGTTGACATATTGAATGACGACCGGCTAGTCCAGCACATGTTTTCCCGTTACGCTCTCCGGAGCATTTCGTATGATCATAAACACCCTACTACAATCAGGGGGACGTGCATAGACCTCGTCTTCTCCAACTTCAAGCTACAACCTCTGCAGCAAGATCAGCAAGACTACCATCCCTTGACTCTACACTTTACGGACCACAAGGCCGTCATACTCAAGGGGAAACGCAACCCTGAACCTAAATCCATCTACGGTGATAATGAGTAATAAAGAGCAACTTTAACGGAACCTCTTTACGGAATTTTAAGTCGACCCATGAGCTGCTTCGCATGCTACTCAAGGTTCCCTTTACGGGGAGATGTGTTTTTTTTTTCTTGGCGCTAGATGGTAGCTTAACCTGAAATAAAGTAATATACATTGGACGTCCGGACAGTTTTCCACCGCGTTGAATCGTCTTAAGCACGGAGCACGCAGGAAGCAGCCGCACCAGCGGCACTCAGAGAACTACAACTAAGATGGCGGCGGTGTCGCTGTTGGAAACTACCACATACACATATCGCCTGATGAGATGAGTCTATTGACGAGAGAAAATGCAAGAAGACGCAAGAAAATGAATGTTTGTTGAGTTATAAACAGACATTCAATACATCGCGAAAGGTTGCCGACTTAGGGACTTGGTTGAAATGGAAAAAAAATTAATTCTCGACAAGTGCACTAACGTTTTTTCTTTCATTTTTTAGCTATCGCACGAGATTAAATGATAGTTTCAAACGACGCGTAAAATTATTACCCTACCGCCAACAGATAATCGAGCGTCTGTCTTCTAGCTGATACGTGCGCCTCTTGCGTTTTTACCCCGGACGCTGAGGACCGAAACTTGGAGAGGTGGGCAGACGAGCCGACGAACGCGCTCGCTGTAGACTCTTGCAGAACTGCAACGCCACAACTCAATTACCACCTCTCGGTGGTTTAGGGGACCTTTAATTGAAGGTAAACGGGACATTCTTTGGAATCAGGTATACAGCACAGAGTTCGGTAGTCGTTTCAAAAATGAAAACCACAAAACAAACATCGAAACCGCATGCTGGATGATAAGGCGCCTTTAAACAATGTGAACACCCTCCCACGTGTTCACGGCAATAATTAGGTTGCAGCTACTTTACAATTCACGCGAGTGCTTCGAATGACATCAAATGGCCTTTCCGTATCCCTGCGTGTTTCCCACTTTCATGTATAAAGCGTCACCCGTCTAGCAATTAATTCAGTTCACTTTAAGACTGCCATGTGTAGACTACGGAAATTAAAGGCGCCAGAAAAAAAAGTCACAGTTTCGCGAAGCAATGAATGCGAAAGCAAGAAATTAGTTTGTCACGCGAAGAACGACAAGCAGCTCGATACTTGCAGCGCGCCGCCGCAGCACAAAGAAGGACGCTCGAAAAGGACACATAGGTATACACAGGACAAGCGCGAAGTAACAACTGTCGCAGTTACGTGTTTGTATTTGAGCAACGCGCAGCGAGTGTCCACAATGCAGAAGCCGACGCTGTTGCTCTTGCCCCTGTGTCACGAGTCCCGTTAATTGGGAAGACAATCGTCGGGCGGATTCCAAGGGCTGACGTATCGGCCCCCCGAAACGCACCACGAAAGCACGGACAATTTAGAAGTGGTCCCTTTGGTGCGCCAGCGAACGCCGGTTGTGGACCAAAGACCGAGTCAGAGCCGAGAGTTGATAACACAAACAAGATATATTCTCATATGAGGCAGTACAAACAATAACTCACAAACATGCACACTTGGCAGGTATCAAATACAACACAACTCACAATGTAATTCCGATAGTGCTTAAAACAACAGGAACAAACAACTCGCGCTACAATGCAATCTCATGCATTAAACTATCCAAGACACTTAAAGACTAAAATGTTCATCAAACGTATTCAGTCCAAAGTTCTTGGAACTAAACTTGAATGCTTCTCTTCCAGGAAGACACTCACACAAAGTCCAGCGCTGGTTGTCGTCCCGATCCTCCGAGCTTTCTCTTCCAGGAAAAGCTCCTCAAAACTTCCGCAGATCCCACGGCGTCGTCATTCGATTCTTCCAGATCGACTGACCGCACTTCAGCAATCAAACAACACCATCCTTCACTCACGAACTGAGTGGAAACTCACTTACTCTCACTGGAGTACTCGCTCACTTACTGACTTCTTCTCCCTGCCTGACCCTCCGTCGCCGCTCGCTTATATTCGCTCGCCTCTGTATTCTCGAAGTTTCCAGATTTCTCCTCGGCGCGTAGTACAGCCAAAGCTATTGAAAGGGCGAGACCTTTCTCGTGGTTTCCACTCATCGCGGCCTAACTTGGCGTTGCATAACCCTTTCCTTCACGAGGGTTCGAGACATTGCTCGATGTTCCGATCCGAGACAGCGGGTCGTCGCGGCGGCTGTCGTTTCGTGGGGGCGAGGAGGCGCGCGCGCGGGGCGTCTTTTGTTGATCGTTTCTTCTTTGCGGCGGCCGCGTCCAGACAGATCGGCGCCTGGACTTCACGCCGCCGTTAGGAATCGGCGTCGCGCGCTTATTTGAGCGCTCGCTCGTGACACTGCTCCCCCACTTCAAGAATATTATCACATAATATTCAAACAACACGACGAGCGCGCACACACATCACACAACAAAAGTTCCGCATATATCAGTCCGTAACTCAGTCCATTGCTCACGGCGCGTCACATTCGCAATAGAACTCTCAATACAAATCACATTGCAATTCAATTTCCCGATACATGAAAGATAACACTGGTACATCAGTACAACACTCCATCACACATTTCATACAAAGCAATGCGAAAGCACAAAGCTTACATCGCTATACAATATCAATAGCATTGCTTACACAACGTCCACACAAAATATACCTTAGGTCACTCACCATACAAAAGGATACTAACAAAACAACACATTGAGGTTCAACACGGCCAACACACATTCAAATTCAACCTCGACACCTATATTGCGTGCCTCATGCCTCGCTTACGCCCTTTCTTGCGGTGCTCGCTCGATCGCTTCCTGTTTTTCCTCTTTTTCTTATTGCGAGCCGTCTCCGAAAAAGGTGTCGTAGAAGGCGTCTCTACCGACGTTGACATATTCGACACCGGCAGATCGTCGTCGCGTTCTTCAGTACGTTGCTGGTGCTTAGCCAGCTCGGGCACGACGCAGTGTTCAGTTTGTGCGACCGACTTTGTCCTCTTCTCACTCATAGTTGTTGGTGGTCGCTTCGTACGAACATCACCTGCACGGCACGTTTTCTCGTCTGGCACGATTACCTCATGATTGACTTTCTTCCGCACCTCGGCTTCATCTTGAGCTTGGGTGGCATCCTTCACAAGATTCCCTTCCGCTGCACCTTCTCTTCGCGGTTCGTGCGTTGACGAGGGCTCTATCTTCGGGTCTTCTCCCAAACATTCCGGATCGTTCGGCCCTCGCGCTCCGTCGATGTTTCCAATGATGAGGTCAAACAGGGGGGTTGCCGTGCACAGGGCAGTAACTCTCCCGCTGAAGTATGGCGTCTCGACCTCAATGATAGCCTCGGGAAGCACCCGAATCGAACCGTCAATCAGGCAGACCGGGCTGGTCCTACCTGTCAACTCGCTGTCACGCACCAAGTTCCTCCGCACGACAACCGTGCTGCTTCCTGTATCTCGCAGTACCGTGACTTCCTTTCCAGAAATTTTCCCAAGCAGCGTAGGCATTCCTTTCGTTAAACCGGTTGGGCGTGTTGTCATCGCGCAACCAATGAAAGGGATTTGCTTCCCGCTTTTCAGCTCGACAAACCCGTTGCTGATGTCTTCTTCTGCTTGCTCTTTCGGCGGAGCATACACACAGGCTGCTTGGTGGGCTTTACTCACTTCGTTGCGACATGTGTCTGCCTTGTGCCCAGTTTGTCCACACTTAAAACATTTCATCACACTAGCACGTGTAAAGTTCGTCCGACAATTGCTAGCGCGATGACCTACTCGGTTACACAAAAAGCATCGCGTAACATTCTCCTGAGAATTCTTCTTTTCCTCCGGTGCTGATTTCTGCGAATCGTCGCAACCATCCTTTTTGACCTTGGCCAAATTCGTGCCACCTTGCGCTTCCAAGAATTGATCGGCCAATTCAAGCATATCCTCGAGTGACTTAGCTCTCCTCTCTTTCAAATACAGCGACAGGCTCGGGTGGCAACTGGTGAGGAATTGCTCTCTGATAAGGAGCTCCCTAAGGTCACCGTACTCCTGTGCTGTCTCTGAAAGTTCGATCCACCTGTCGAAATAATGGCTAAGTCGTGCGGCATACTGCGTAGCCGTCTCGCCATCAGCTGGCTTTCCTATTCGAAACTTATCTCGGAAGCCTTCCACAGTGAATCTGAATCGCTTCAGCAAAGCAGCTTTCACCTTTGCATAGCTACCTGCATCGGTTGGCGTCAGCCTACCGTACACACTGAGCGCTTCGCCACTCAAGCAAGTACTCAAAGCTGTAGACCATTGATGCTCCGGCCAATTCTGGCTTTTAGCAATCGTCTCAAACCTGTGCAGGTACGCATCAAGGTCATCCTTCCTCTCATCAAACGCCACAAGCAGTTTGCTTGGGTTCAACCGGAAGCTATTATCTTCCCTTTCACTGCTCTCGACTCTAGCTTGGACGGGAGTTTCAATTCGTTGTTGCAAACGCAGCCGTTCGAGTTCTATCTCGTGCTGCCGTTGCCTTTCTTTCTCAGCCATCTCCGCTTCTCTCTCTTCTTTGGCTCTTTCAGCCGCTAGCCTCTCTCTCTCTAGCTCAGCTGCTCTCTCTTCCTTGGCCCTCTCAACCGCCAACCTTTCTCTCTCAAGCTCAGCTGCCTTTTTCTTCTTTGGCCTTCTCTCTTTCTTCTTTTTCCTTCTGGCTAACCCACTTCCGTAGCTCGGCCCCAGAGAGACCCATCTTCTCACCAAGAGCAACTAACTTTTCAAGATCCATGATGCCTCTCAAACAAACCTAGCCGCGTGCACAAAATATCTGCCTAACTTCGAACACTCTGCACACCCGTTAGCGAGAACGCGGTGCGAACACACAAATACCGTCCCAATTGCACTACCAACGCCTCAAGGCTCTTTCTCCCTACTTTGGACACACTGTGCACCAAAAGGTCCTTGTCGCGGACGCCAGAATAATTGTCACGAGTCCCGTTAATTGGGAAGACAATCGTCGGGCGGATTCCAAGGGCTGACGTATCGGCCCCCCCGAAACGCACCACGAAAGCACGGACAATTTAGAAGTGGTCCCTTTGGTGCGCCAGCGAACGCCGGTTGTGGACCAAAGACCGAGTCAGAGCCGAGAGTTGATAACACAAACAAGATATATTCTCATATGAGGCAGTACAAACAATAACTCACAAACATGCACACTTGGCAGGTATCAAATACAACACAACTCACAATGTAATTCCGATAGTGCTTAAAACAACAGGAACAAACAACTCGCGCTACAATGCAATCTCATGCATTAAACTATCCAAGACACTTAAAGACTAAAATGTTCATCAAACGTATTCAGTCCAAAGTTCTTGGAACTAAACTTGAATGCTTCTCTTCCAGGAAGACACTCACACAAAGTCCAGCGCTGGTTGTCGTCCCGATCCTCCGAGCTTTCTCTTCCAGGAAAGGCTCCTCAAAACTTCCGCAGATCCCACGGCGTCGTCATTCGATTCTTCCAGATCGACTGACCGCACTTCAGCAATCAAACAACACCATCCTTCACTCACGAACTGAGTGGAAACTCACTTACTCTCACTGGAGTACTCGCTCACTTACTGACTTCTCCCTGCCTGACCCTCCGTCGCCGCTCGCTTATATTCGCTCGCCTCTGTATTCTCGAAGTTTCCAGATTTCTCCTCGGCGCGTAGTACAGCCAAAGCTATTGAAAGGGCGAGACCTTTCTCGTGGTTTCCACTCATCGCGGCCTAACTTGGCGTTGCATAACCCTTTCCTTCACGAGGGTTCGAGACATTGCTCGATGTTCCGATCCGAGACAGCGGGTCGTCGCGGCGGCTGTCGTTTCGTGGGGGGCGAGGAGGCGCGCGCGCGGGGCGTCTTTTGTTGATCGTTTCTTCTTTGCGGCGGCCGCGTCCAGACAGATCGGCGCCTGGACTTCACGCCGCCGTTAGGAATCGGCGTCGCGCGCTTATTTGAGCGCTCGCTCGTGACACCCTGACATGGCTCATACCCACTCAGGGGGGGATTCGCCGATTGATTATATTACTTTTCGACGCTGTTTGATACTTCTTAGGGGGCGAAGCTCCTTAAAGCGGCACCCGTTCGTCCCCTCGTCGTTGTGCGTAACCAGTCTTACGCTTTGACCTCCAAGGTGGTGCCGGTGGAGATTTCTCCTGTGCGTTGTTGAACAATAAAAAATTCGCAGCGTGCGCGTTAACTAAAAGCCGAATTCTTCTGTCTCTCATTCCCCATTAGCAGCCATTGGCATGTTCCAGTAGGAAACGTTAGAAGTAGAAGTGTTAAAAGCCGACTTCTGCTGTCTCTCATTCCCAGTAGCAGCCATTGTTTACCTCCAAGGTAGTGCCTGGTGAGATTTCTCCTGTGCGTGATTAAACAATAAAAATTTTGTTCAAAACACCGTTGATTGATGAAATAAACCAACGAAAGACGCCAGATGTTTTCTAAAAAGCAAAACGAAAAGACGCCAGATGTTTCTAAAGCAAAACGAAAAGACGCCACCTGCTTAACGAAGGACGCCAGGTGTTTTCTAAAGCAATGGTTTTATAATCAAAACCATATCGCGATACAGGTTTGTAGTTGACGATGCTCGTTGCCGCCGGTGTGTGCTCGTATGCAAGAACCACTTAGCTTACGTTTCACCGACCACAAAGCGGTTATAATGAAAGGACAACGGAAACCAGCAATAAAAGTTTGATAAAACATTTAATCAATCGTTTCACGTCAATTTTATCGGGCGAATTAACGGAAGAAATTTCACGGTTTAACCATGATTACTTCCAGGAGCTTCGCCCAATCTCATCATCATGCACCTCGTGGATCTGCCGTCAATTTTTTCTATGCCGCTAGGGCCCAAAGACTCCTAGCTGCCATCTAAGCGAGGGGAGACAAACTCCTCTCACACTTGCCGTGTCAATAAAAGTTGTTTCTCTCTCTCTTTTGAACTGCGGCACGTGGAATGACCCCCTCTGCGTCTCCTGCCACGCGGTGGCTTCTGACGCCAAGTCTGCCCGGTGTTCTTTTTCTTTCCTTCTACGTCATGAGTAGTACATGGGAGCCACTTTTTCGTTCGCATCTCAAGGGCAGTTTTCAATTTGAAAGAAACTGTAAAAGCGTTGCGCGATAGAAAACACGCTCAAGCTGTTCCGAGATCTGTGTACCGCGAGCGGCAAATGGTGCATATGAATAGCTCGCCGTTATATCGCTGGCACGAGCGTGGCGTGTGGCTGTCGTGGCTAGCGCAGCAGGCTGCGGAGCGTGGGATCGCTGGTTCGAATCCTTGGTCAGGTGGTTTGGAATTTTTTTCTGCTGATTTATTTTTTCTTCATGCCTTTGATATATATACACATACGTATACATATCCGGGACATGACGGCGTCAACAGACGGCGACGGCGAAAATCAGCTGAGTGTCCATATAATTGCTATCGCAATAAAACTGGATGAATAGAATGCTCGAAGATAGGTACAAATTCGTGCTGCAGAATATGGTCGCGGAACGGAATTCCTTCAACCACAACGACCGCAAGCCATTACTCTTAAGTAATAAGTACATCCCCCGCCCCTCCAGGGTTAAGCATGGCATGCTTCGTCCAGCTTCGCTGGACACTAACGTTCGAAGGGCGGGATGGCAGCCTATTTAATACTGTTGTGCCTTCAAGCTAGTGAGTCATAGATGACACGCACGGCGTTTCCGAGGCCCGTGCGTTTTCTATTTGTCCAAGACTTGATCGACGCAGTCATCAGTCTGAAAAGGTCGCGTAAGTTCTTATATTCCGGCGTGGCCATGGTAAACGACACTAGCCGGTGAAAACGGCACTAAGTGCGAAACATGAGACCAGCTTGCAATCTAGTTGAGTCTTAATAGGCCCTCTTTTGCACCCTTCAAGCAGCGCATGCGATGCAAAACTGGAGTAGATTGAGGCCCCATAGATTTTTTCACTTATCCCAAAACAGCGAAAAAAAAAACTTAGGACTAGAGTAGGTCGCTATGACGCGCTACAGCACAGACTGCGCGCGTGCATGTTCCGCACGTGAAACCATGACAACACACCGAAGAAAAGTCCACATATACTGTTTTCTTAATTTTATTTTCAAGTCAACATAATGGTCTTCATTGGAGCTTTTTATTTTTCACAGCAAAAATGAATAAGGAAAGAAAACCGAATACATGTAAGATTGTCTTGATGACGTAGAGAGCCCTGCGCAGATCATTGGCGGCCGTTCGGGGGACATAAACTTCAGCATTCAGGGAACGTGTAGATACCTCGCCAACTGTTGCAATTAATCCCCGTATTTAGAAACGCTACTTCACTTGAACTTGACTTCCCACCGCCCTACAATGCAGCACAAACGCGTTTCGAACGCGCTGTCATTAAGCGGTGCCAAGGCAGTACACACTAAGCACACACACGCGTTGCAAACGCGCTGCGCTGAGGCCGGTGGCAAGTCAAGTTCAAGTCAAGCGTTCCCGTATTCTAGAACGTCCCTTCACTGAACACTCCACCTTGACTTGAGAAAGTCGATGGGAGCGCCGTCTCTAGGCGGAAAAAGTCACTGTATACCAGCGATATTCTGCAGCGATTCATGAGAAGCGCTGCGTCATTTGAGTCGAGTAGCGGCTGGGCTCAACTCGGTCAAGTGAAGGACGAAGTTCGAGTCGAGGCTTGTTTAAGAATACGGGGCGTTTTAAGAATACAGCGCGTTTCCTCGCGGTCCTCCACATCCGTCATGTTCTTCCTACGTGGAAGTCACTGAGGCATGTGCGTTTTTTTGAAACAGCGTCGACGAGTGCACGCTCCACAGTAGTGCAACACGGGCAACTCAGACCCAGAACTTGGAACAATGTCGCCGTACCTGTAAGAATGACGTTCTGCATTGTCGCTGAAGCAGGCGCAAAAGCTTCGGCACGTCGTTCAGTAACGGGCATCCACACGCAAATGGAACCACAAGCAAACTACCCCTGAACACGTCTCAAATTATGGAGCCGCTGCCGACCGCTGCGTCTACCTTACTGCGTCTTGGTCCAGTCGCAATTGTCGAGCGCAGGGACTCACGACCTCCCGCTTCGGGCAGCGACGAGCAGCTGACGAACGCGGGAAACGCGCAGCGCACGCAGGCCGAATCGCCGCCAGATGGCGCCTTCTCTGCCGACCGTGATTCATCCTCCGCCTTGCATCACAACCGCCTGGCATCTCTCCCTTGCATCGTATGCCGACTTTACACGTTACGGAGAATTAGTCACCGATTACAATTACAATTACTTCCTATAAAATGTATTTGATTACAGCGGTATATTACAGCCCCAGAAAGGTAGCCGAACAGATACAGTGATGTACTCGATTACTATTTGCATTATTTAGAATTTTATTGCTGTAACACAATAACACAAGGTTCCTTAAACTACGACGAACTACTCTGCCTTGCATGTTATAGAGAAGGCTGATGCCGCAGCCAGTGATGTTCCGTGCAGGGAACTTTCGCTTTTTTCAGGGAATTTTCGACAGTCATTTTGGACGAAAGGGAAAAAGGGAATCTTCGCGATATTGCGGGAATTTTGTTGAAACCAGCCACTTAAAAAATGTCGGGCCACAACAGCGACAAGTGGAATGCAATCTTAACAAATGCTTCGTTAGACCTAACGCGTGTCGTTATCGACCATTACAGAGAATCTAGCAAAGCAGGTTTGGTTAGGTTTGGTTAGGTGAGGTGAATAAGCA
>JALIZH010018975.1:0-40803 GCA_030522465.1 Rhipicephalus appendiculatus
TAAGCGTGGCGGTGCAGAGAGCAGCCTTGCATTCCTCGAAAATTTGCACCAAAGTCGGTGTCCACGTGACGGGTTGATTTCCTCGTAGACCAGCCAAGGCATCATGAAGGGGCGCCTGGTAGTCGGCGGCGTGCGGTAAGAAACGTCTATAAAAGTTCAGCATACCGAGGAAACGGCGAAGGTCTTTAGCGGTGGTGGGTTGAGGGTACTTCTGCAAGTCGGAGATGCGTTCAGGCAAAGGCCGTGTTCCCTCTGACGAAACTTCATGGCCGAGGAAATGGACGGTGGAAGCGCCGAGCGTGCTCTTTTGGATGTTGACGAGTAGGCCGTGGTTGTCGAGGCGTTGGAGCAACAGACGAAGGTGCCCGTGGTGTTCTTCGGCGTCACGTGAAAAGACCAATATGTCGTCAAGATAGACGAAACAGAAGTCGAGGCCGCGGATGACTTCGTCGATGAAGCGCTGAAAGGTTTGTCCAGCGTTCCTCAGGCCGAAGCTCATGAAGGGAAACTCGAACAAGCCAAAAGGAGTGATGATTGCTGTTTTCGGGACGTCATCCGGATTGACGGGTATCTGTGTGTAGGCCTTCACCAGGTCTAGCACGGAGAACACGTGGCAGCCATGAATGCGATGGGCGAAGTCCTGTATGTGGTGGACGGGGTACCTGTCTGGGATGGTGCGCGCGTTCAGGGCACGGTAGTCCCCACAGGGCCGCCAGCCTTCGGTCTTCTTCGGAACAAGGTGGAGTGGCGAGGCCCATGGACTATCAGAGCGGCGGGCGATTCCTTCGCCGACCATGGCCTCGAACTCTGCTTTGGCTATGCGCATGCGGTCCGGGGCAAGGCGACGGGCGCGACAGAAAACCGGGGGGCCCGAAGTGGTCCGGATGTAGTGCACGGTGGTGTGCTGCACTTTGCGTGGCAACCCGCTGGGACGCGTCAAACCGGGAAATTCGGTGAGGATGGCGTGGTACGGCGAATGATTTTCAACACTGAGCACTTTGATGCTTGGTTGGTGGGTGGTCGTTCACTGGCCTGGCGCAAAATGTCCCGTTGTCGCGTCGATGAGACGATCGTGGCGGCAGTCCGGCAGGAGGTTATAATGTGCCAAAAAGTCCGAGCCGATTATTGGTTCAGCGACGTCGGCGATGACGAAATTCCAATGAAGGTCGCGGCGTAGGTTCCCGAGCTGGATGTGCAGGCGCAGCGAGCCGTACGTCTTGATTGTGGACTGGTTTGCCGCGCTGAGCTCGAAAGATGTCGGCGGGCGAGGACCTTGAAGATGGGATCGTGGGTAGCAGCAGATGTCGGAACCGCTGTCGACAAGGAAACGCTGCTTCGTGATTTGGTCGGTAACGAAGATGCGACGGCCTCCGGGTTGGCAGCTCGCGGCCGTCTCTACGAGCTGCTGCTGGCGTTTTCCGCATGTCCCACGGAACAGGGTGGTCGACATTGCCGGGCTCTGTCCCCGAAGCCTCGGTGGTAGTAACACGGGCCGTTGTTATCAGGTTGCCGCGATGAAGTGGTGTTACGGTCGCAGCTTTGCAAGTGGCGGCGCTGTTGCATCGGAAGACGTTCACCCAAGTGTTGTTGAATGGTGGTGAGCTGTCGATCGATGTCGTCGATACGGCGCGCAAGCTCTGTGGTGTTCAGCGGTGCGGCGACCGCCTGGATGGTGGACGACAACTGCGGCAAGAAGGCCTCGACGACGCGATCAGCAGTCTCCGCAAGTTCGTCGAGAGGTAGCCTAACCTGAGCCTGCAGGATTGCCTGGACGTGTGGCGGGAGTCGTTGGAGCAACAGCGCTCGCAGGAAGGAATCCTGCACTTGCATGTTGCCCGCGAGCGCACGCATGTGGCGCAGGAGCTGCGAAGGTTTGCGCTCAGCAAGCTCTGCGGACTGAAGTTGTCGTAGCTTCTGTTCTTCCGAGAGCGACAGACGGCGGATAAGTGCAGTCTTCAGGTGTTCATAGAGGTTGGCCGTTGGTGGGTTGGCGAGGATGTCCCGGACCTCGTTGGCATAACGTGCGTCCAGGTGGGCGACGACGTAATCGTAGCGGGTCCGGTCTTGCGTGATGCGCGCCAGGGAGAACTGGGGCCTCGACCTGGGCGAACCAGACCTCGGACGAGTCCACCCAAAACGGCGGAAGCTTGACAGCAACACGCCAGGAGGCAGCGTGCGGGATGCCTTCTGTAGGAGTTCTGGCGTCCTCAGCGGCCCTTACAAAAATGGCTGGTAACATTGAGTAGACCACCTAGTAACCATCTATGAACATTGGTGACCGCCTATGAACATTTACGCTCTAGTAACAATTGTTAACAGACCGCCTAAAGGCCCCTTCCTTACTATTTTATAAAGACTATATTATGTAGATCGTCTAAAGGCCTCCTTCGAACTATTGTACAAAGACTATATTATGTAGACTGTCTAAAGGCCTCCTTCTTACTATTTTATAAAGATTATATTATGTAGACCGCCTAAAGGCCTCCTTCTAACTATTGTATAAAGACTATATTATTTAGACCGTCTAAAGGCGTCCTTTTATCTAATGTATAAAGGCTATATTATGTAGACCGTTTAAAGGCTTGCTACTTACTGACGTGTAAAGACTATTGTGAATACATGCCCTGGAGGCCTCATTTATAAGTACTATTTTAAATGTACCTTGAAAAGATGACTTAGCTTTGGCTAAACCTCTCCCCACTCCCCCTTCCCCTGCCGAAAAACAACTATGACATGCTATTTAAACACACACACACACACACACACACACACACAAACACACACACACACACACACACACACACACACACACACACACACACACACACACACACACACACACGCACGCACGCACGCACGCACGCACGCACGCACGCACGCACGCACGCACGCACGCACGCACGCACGCACGCACACACACACACACACACACACACACACACACACACACACACACACACACACACACACACACACACACACACACACAAGCACGCACACATACACACACGCACACGCACACACACATCAAAGCTACAATATCATATGTACGTGCATTAATTGGTACGTGCTGCTGCTTTATATGGGAAAAAGCTCCCGCACCGAAGCTTCAGCATGAACTGGTGTGCTAATGCAAATAAGTGCACGCCCTATATAGTGCGTACGACTCGGGACGGGAGCAAAGCATTTCAGACGGCGTACCATTCCTTCCTTCTTCAGTTTCCCCTTAATCCAATGATCAACAGTGCTCACTAGCGCAATCACTTTCCTGCCGAAAAAGGTGGCCATCCAAAAATTATTGTCATTCGCTCCCTAATTCGTTGCCCATATATTGAACATTGTCCCAAAAAGTGGGAATTCGATAACATCAACCTCATGGAGCAAACTCACAACGCATCTCTTTAGTATGCTTTTTTTGTGATTGGTCGCAACCAGTCCAGCATGAGGACTCACCGGAGTATGCCCGAACGAATATTTTTAGCGTAAGACTCTTTTCTGATTACGCACTCTGTGGCATAAACCGGACTTGACATATTTACAGGACTGTACGTCCCTTACATCCTGTTAGGAACTGAGTGTGTGATGTGCGTGCTCATAAACTACACAGACCAGTGAAGTGTAATACGCGTATTAGCTCAAATGATGTCAAATAATTTTGCCAAATAAGTAGTAAGCACCTCTTTCATTCAGCGCTTCTCAGATGCTTTGAGAAGCAGTATTATTATTATTATTATTATTATTATTATTATTATTATGATTATTATTCCTGCTAGTGAAGAAGCACGATAAAAAAATGCGGTTCCAACACACGTGTACGTACTGCTTTTACAAACGCCTCGAACATGGCGTTTTTTTTTTTTTTTTTTTTTTTTTTTTTTTTTTTTTTTGCACGAGAGAGGTTCCGAAAGCACCTGAAATGACTTGCTAAGGAGCGGCCGTGCTGTGGGGATACATGCGCCCCATTGTCCCGAAACTGACCTGACAGGATGCTCTCAACCCTCTCTCCTCGGGCGCGCGGCGTGCTACGTCACATTAGCTGCCGCACCCAAGACAACCTGTTCTGACCTGTTCGTCTTTTCCATTTTCGCCTAGTTGTCGCGTAGGTGTCGAAGTTGCACGTGGCTCGCCCTTTTCTCGATTTCTCGTTTGCTTCTTGAAACATTGAGTTACTTTTGTGGACTTATATGATTGAAGGTGATACTACGTAATTGTAGGCTTGGGATACCGATGTCATCCTCTGTGGTGAAGTGAAGCGCTGTGGAACTTTCCTCGTGTGAGCCACGCGAGGTTGAGCGCTTCCTGCGATCTGGGCCGCTGTTGCGGCGAGATCCAGCCTGACTGCCCCACTCCGAACGGCAGAATTCTTCAAGTGCGGGCTCGCGGACCTGAGTAGCCTGTAGGTGAAGTCGTGAAATTACCAAGGCAAGAACACCAACGCGTGGCATGAGTCCGCCACTGTATTCGGCAGAGATCACCGCAGCGAGGAACCAGCAGCCCCGTGTTTCAAAGTGGACTCGCGAATCGCATGCTACAGATAGGCCACGCGTTGACTGCTCTTACCTCTCATCGGACTTTTGGTATCGCATCCAATTTATTCTAAACGTTAACTATAGATCACCCTTTTTTGTTTATTTTGTTATTATGGTGTGCTTGCATTTTTATTCGCTCTTATATTTCTATTTTCTTATCGATCGAATGCGCACGCGTGGGAGGTTTTCGTGCACAGTTCGCGGGAGAGTTCATGTTTGTTATTTGTTAGAATAATATCTCGAGCTTAGAAGTACATGTGTTGCCTCGGTTAGATGTAGAGCGCGTACAGAATCTTTCTTGCGCCACTCGCCGTGTTTGTATTTTTCTTTTCATCTGTGGTATCATGCCGTAGTTTGGGCTATTGAGATCTGACATCTGAGCTACTACATTGTCAAACGCTTCATTTTAGTTGGTGTTTTATATTTAGTGTTATTTCTAAAATTTAACTTTGAATTCGTTACTACGGCTGTGGCAGGTTCCCTTGGCTAAATCTGATTTTACTGTAATGTTTAAAGTTATTATTGTTAAAGCGCTTTATGTGATGTTAGAGGTTTATATATTTATTTGACTGTGCAACACTGTCCAACTGTGCTAATGGTTATTTATGTGTTCAAAATATTCTGTAAATCATGAGTGCGTTTGAAATGTGTTAACCTCGTGTTCTTTTCTATGTTGAGTAAGTTAATCGTGTGACTAGTAATGGAAGTGAATATCTTTAAGTCAATAGTGTCATGTACTGAAAATAAAGCTTTTTAATGCAACCTTTCGTGGATCTGTCCTCGCTCACGCATCTTCTAGATCCTGTTGTTTTCTACTGGCAACTCGCTTGTAGATATACGCATGTTGGGCATGTGTTTGTACGTAGTGTTAGAATGCTAACAGAGTGCGTAACTGCCGCTGTGGCTTAGTGGACGCGGCGGTCGCATTTCGACGGTAAAGAAATCCTAGAGGCTTGCGGTCTAAGTTATCCAGAGTCATCCATACGGCGTCCTGAGACGTTAAATCTTATAAACCGACCAACAAACGGCTAACATAATGCGTATGAGCTTCCTTCATTAGAATGGTTGTAACCAACTGCCACCAGAGAGTATACAGACACAGGTTACTAGATGGTTGACAGAAGGCTTACGGACAGTCTTTCTTTTGAAAGAATGTTACTAGGGCGTCAAATGAACAGTGTTCACAGGCCGTTACTACGAGGTCACCAGATCGCCTATGAACATGAGTCTGTTCAAAGTTGGTGGCCAATTGCAGCCAGATCGTTCATAGAAAGCTAGTAAAGAAGTATAAAGACATTTAGTAGACATCCTTTTGATTGTTGATAGGTTCTAGTAACAACTGTATTTAGACCGTCAAGTCAACGTTACCAAAAATTTTTGTAAGGGGAGCCGGCAGGCACGGCCTCGGTTGTGGAGGCGTTGCGGGAATGCTGCTGTTGCTGGGTTTGCAGCTCCTGTTGAAGCTGTTGCACTTGCTGGCGCAGAGCGGTGAGGGCTTCTGCGTCGGCCATGGCGGTGCGGTTAGTTCGATTTCCGGGTCACCAGATGTGGGATGCGGTGTCGACGGAAAGACGCATCCCAACATGAAAACGTAACGAGCATTTATTCAACTACGGTAGCAGCTTCGGGAGAGCATTCTGACGCTACGCTCGACAGAGGTAGTGGAACAAAATGATGCCTTCCAAGCCTGGCAGCCAGGTTTTGTAGCCACCGCTGGTGACGTACGCCGTGGGTGACGCTGCGGTGGCGCTGCGGCTTATCCGATTGCAGTGCAGCGTGTGGTCGTGTCACGCCGGGCTGCCTGATAGCAAGGTGGATGCTGCGCTGAATTGTGCGCAGATTGTGTCGCCACATAGTCATCTCGAGTCACAATTCGTTGGGGGAAAGCAATCGACAGATCCAGCAACTCTCCCGCGTACGCTGCTGCTGTTTCTCCGCCGTATCGCAGTTTCTAAACTGTAACATTAAGGAAGAAGTCCCGCATGCCAGGCAAAATGCGCGCAGACGGCCAGAATTTCAAAAGTTATTCCCCAGGTACTGCCATAGCCCTTAACAGCCCTGTGCGTGCAAGCGAAGCAGGGCCACGCCGTTCTATTGCGCTACGTGACAGCTGAGATATCGCGTGCAAAGCTGGCACGTGGCAAATTTACTCTAGGACACAGTGGCGTAGCCAAGGGGGGGGGGGGGTTGGAGGGGTTCAAACCCCCCCCGAAATTTTTCAGTTTTGCTTGCGTATATATGCACGCACACATACAAACTCACGCACGAACATACATAAAGTATGGTTGAACCCCCCCCCCGAAAAACATTTCTGGCTACGCTACTGCTGCACAGAAAACTTCGCGCAAATGCCACGCATTACTAAATGCAACACGTGCAGTACGGCGACCGTACGTATTACTTGCGCGCATAGCAAGGGGGTTGAACACATGTCAGACACAAATGCCATCGTTTACTCAACAATAAGCAGGCAAAATGGCAAGAAATAATGCTTACAAACATCGATGGTGAACGGTCTATGCTTCGAGCTTTACGCCGGCCGGCCGCACGAATCGCCCTTTCAAAACAATCTGTCGCTCGTCTGTGCTACGTACGTTACACCGAAAACATGATTGATTCCGTAAATTTATGTCCTTTCTCTTCGTTTGGTGCCCCAAAAGAATCATGCACTGCTAACTTTCTGGAAGCCTACCCGTTTTATCAAACCTTCCACCTTCGCGCACACGCACTTGCATACAACACGGGCGTAGCTGACGGAGAGACGACGATTCGTAGCACGCCAGTTGAAACTGAAGTGGCCGCAAGTCGCCACTCGCGGAGTGTGGGTAAATGAGGGGGATAGATATATGGAGGTATACAAGAGAAAGCATCGGTAACAAAGGGAAAGAGGAATGCTGCAATCATGAAGCACAGAGCGTTATGGGGATACAATACATAGTTTTCATTGACGTCACAGTGGTCGCCATCTTGGAGTACACGCTGGTTGAGATGCTGCGTGAACTCTTACTCGAACGCGTGGAGCAAATAACGGTGACATCCGATTAGTGCCGGTGCCACCTCGCGTTCCTTTGTGTTCCCCCCTTGGCGCTGCTGGCGAACAGAAGAAAGCGGGGAGAGCACAAAAGAACGCGGGGACCGAACGACTGTTATGTTCTCCCCTGCACTGACACTCTCTTATGTGATAAGAAGTCACGGTGGCCGCCATCTTGGATGCACTCAGTGCAGAGAACCTGTCTGTGACGTCACGTGAAAACTATGCTTCGAGTATTCGAGGGCTGTGGAAGGGTGTGATGGTTCCGGGGCTTACATTTGGGAACTCAGTGGTGTGCATGAAGCCAGAGGTGCAATCAGGAATGGATGTAAATCAAAGGACTGTGGGACGCCTCGCGTTGGGCGCTCACGGGAAGACGAAAAATGAGGCTGTAAAGGGTGATATGGGATGGACAGGTTTTGAAGTGAGGGAAGCTCAGAGCAAAATTAGATTTGAAGAGAGGCTGAGGAAAATGAAGGAGAGTAGATGGGCAGGGAAGGTTTTCAGGTATTTGTATAGAAAAAGCGTCGACACGCAGTGGAGAAAAAGAACTAGGAGGCTCACCAGTAAATATATATGGCTAGCAGTGTGGCCGACATGGCAAGAAGGAGCATTAAGCGAAAAGTCAGAGAGGCGGAGAGGACTTATTGGATGACAGCGATGGAAAAGAAGCCGGCTCTCAGTGACTACCGAAAGGGAAAAAAACGAAATAAGGAGAGAGAGGTTTTATGATAATTCAAGGGGAAGCGCTTTACTGTTTGAAGCAAGGTCGGTTTGCCTTAGAACGCGTAGCTATAAAACGAGCTAGATTCTGTAACGAAGAAGAACAATGTACATGCTGTGGGGGGAACTAAGGAAACGATGGAACATGTACTGATTGGATGTTGCGATATCCGCCCAGATATACGTGTGGGCACGAGTCTACATGAAGCCTTGGGTTTTAGGGACAACAATGGAAAGCTGAACACGTCCGCGATAGAAATAAGTAAGAGACGGTTAGAGTATTGGTGGCAGAAAAGTAGAGATAAAGGACAAAAATGAAGAATGGGGAAAAATAAGGTAATATTTTCGGGTTGTTGTTCTAAATAAAAACGTGGGTGTCGAGAACCCTAAAAAGAGTGTCGCGGTGCATGGGAATGCATCGAATATATTTTTATTACCGCAACCTTAAAACTGCAATTTCGGTTTCGGTATCGAGAGGGTGGCTTCGCAGTGTCGTATCAAGACTGCTCTGACGTCACGGGAAGACTGCAACTCGCGACATACTAGCAACAGTTGCCTGTTTGCTGTCAGTCGCACGTGGTTCACGTAAACAACGATGAGTGCATTGTCGTCCAGTGACTCTGAGAGCGATTTCTGCGACTTAGGCTGCATGCAGGACGCAAATTTCGCGAACCCAGTGAGCTGTGTTGATTTGTCATGATAATGTCCATTGCGGTGGGGCTGGCTTGCAGATGCTGGGCGACGAACTTTAAAATCAATGTATAATATTTTGTACGCGTTGTGTGGCTCCGGTGTGTGGAGAGCGATGACAGTGCACACTTTGGAAACGATAGAGTTGCCTTTTGGGGTGCCTCAGAATCGTGTCAGTACTCCTTTATGAGGCAGAGAGATGGACCATGAATTTAAGTTTTTTCTTTGCTATAATAACATAGATTTAATCAATGTAGATAAGGCATTAGACCTACGTAAAAAGAAAGTTTTTTTTTTCGAGCCTGGTGGCAGACATGTCACCGCCCCGTTATAAAGGGGACGCTCATAGCATCCATACATCCATCCATGCAGTGCACTGCTGCGCCCCCTGTAGGTGCCGGACGAAATTTTACACCCCCCCCCCCTCCCCTGGCTACACCACTGTGAGCTGTTCATCTTCGCTCAAATTTTGCTTCTTGAAGCTGGACTGGTATTATTGTAACTTTGTATTAATTCCGGTTTATGGCTTCAAGAAAAAACAGCATCCACTTTTAACATTCCTGCTGAGTTGTTGGCCCAAAATGACTTTTACAAGAACTCTATCTATTCTAGACAAACTGTATGTAGGCGCACTGAAAGTATAATAATTTATTAATTTATTCGCAACTTACCTGCGCCTCGCAGACCAAGCAAGCAAGAAATATTGTGCTCGTTACACTTCGATTTTGCTTATTCAAAATCATATTATTTACTATTTATTACTAACAACTCTATACAAGATATAACATTTTTTTTCTGTTTAGCTACAAATTTGGCGCTAAAGTTAAATTACATGGCTACTTTAGCTACCTTTTGCTTGAGTTCTGGCTCCTTTTCAAGTCTATCCAACGGCAACCCTGACGGTGGCCGAAACGTCCACTTCGGTAGGCCACCCTAACTTCGGTACGATCCAGGAGGTAAGCCACCCTACAGGAGGCGTGCGTCTAAATGTCGTACAGAGTCCGTACCTAGAGAGAGAATCTCTAGGGATTTTAAATGTGAAGCATTTCTTAGCGAACTTCGGCGAGTTTGAGCGTATCTATCTATCTATCTATCTATCTATCTATCTATCTATCTATCTATCTATCTATCTATCTATCTATCTATCTATCTATCTATCTATCTATCTATCTATCTATCTATCTATCTAGCCGCCTACGACTTTGTGCTCTCCTGGCCGTATCGTTAATGCGATTTATACCAAATTTTTATGACATAACATGACTGTATGACGAACATAAATAGCTGGTCATATCATGAAAATCATGACTAACTTGTCATGAAAATAATGATTTACATGCCACGTTCATGGCGCGCTCGCGGCCGTTTCGTTAGCTTGATATACACCAAATTTGGGATTGAGTGACATTACTGTATGACGAACATAAATGACAAGTGGTAATATGAAAATCATGACTTCATGAGCGACATGACTCGCATTCCACGCTCATAACGCGCTCGCGGCCGTTTCGTTAGCTTGATATACACCAAATTTGGTATTGAGTGACATGACTGTACGACGAACATAAATGACAAGTCGTAATATGGAAATCATGACTTGTCATGTGCGACATGACTTGCATTCCACGCTCATGGCGCGCTCGCGGCCGTTTGGTTAGCTTGATATACACCAAATTTGGTATTGAGTGAAATGATTGTATCAAGAACATAAATGACAAGTGGTAATATGGAAATCATGACTTGTCATGTGCGACATGACTTGCATGCCACGCTCATGGCGCGCTCGCGGCCGTTTTGTTAGCTTGAGATACACGAAATTTGGTATTGAGTGACATGATTGTATGACGAACATAAATGACAAGTGGTAATATGGAAATCATGACTTGTCATGTGCGACATGACTTGCATTCCACGCTCATGGCGCGCTCGCGGCCGTTTGGTTAGCTTGATATACACCAAATTTGGTATTGAGTGAAATGATTGTATGAAGAACATAAATGACAAGTGGTAATATGGAAATCATGACTTGTCATGTGCGACATGACTTGCATGCCACGCTCATGGCGCGCTCGCGGCCGTTTCGTTAGCTTGAGATACACGAAATTTGGTATTGAGTGACATGACTGTATGAGGAACATAAATGACAAGTGGTAATATGGAAATCATGACTTGTCATGTGCGACATGACTTGCATGCCACGCTCATGGCGCGCTCGCGGCCGTTTCGTTAGCTTGAGATACACCAAATTTGGTATTGAGTGGCATGACTGTATGACGAACATAAATGGCTGGTCATATCATGAAAATCATGACTAACTTGTCATGAAAAGTATGATTTACATGCCACGCTCATGGCGCGCTCGCGGCCGTTTCGTTAGCTTGAGATACACCAAATTTGGTATTGAGTGACATGACTGTATGAGGAACATAAATGACAAGTGGTAATATGGAAATCATGACTTGTCATGTGCGACATGACTTGCATTCCACGCTCATGGCGCGCTCGCGGCCGTTTGGTTAGCTTGATATACACCAAATTTGGTATTGAGTGAAATGATTGTATGAAGAACATAAATGACAAGTGGTAATATGGAAATCATGACTTGTCATGTGCGACATGACTTGCATGCCACGCTCATGGCGCGCTCGCGGCCGTTTCGTTAGCTTGAGATACACGAAATTTGGTATTGAGTGACATGACTGTATGAGGAACATAAATGACAAGTGGTAATATGGAAATCATGACTTGTCATGTGCGACATGACTAGCATGCCACGCTCATGGCGCGCTCGCGGCCGTTTCGTTAGCTTGAGATACACCAAATTTGGTATTGAGTGGCATGACTGTATGACGAACATAAATGGCTGGTCATATCATGAAAATCATGACTAACTTGTCATGAAAAGTATGATTTACATGCCACGCTCATGGCGCGCTCGCGGCCGTTTCGTTAGCTTGAGATACACCAAATTTGGTATTGAGTGACATGACTGTATGAGGAACATAAATGACAAGTGGTAATATGGAAATCATGACATGTCATGAGCGACATGACTTGCTTTCCACGCTCATGGCGTGCTCGCGGCCGTTTCGTTAGCTTGATATACACCAAATTTGGTATTGAGTGACATGACTGTATAACGAACATAAGTGGCAGGTGGTAACATGAAAATCTTGGCATGCATGTCATCTACAATGCCATTTACATGCCACGCTCATGGTGCGCTTGCGTCCAGTTCGCTAGCTTGACATACACCGAAATTGGTATATCGCGACGTGACTGTATGGCGAACACAAATGACACGTCGTAACATGTAAAACATGACATGCAAATCATGTAAAGCATGATTTGCTCCTTCCTGGCTGCTTCGCATTACATCAATTCCCACAGTGCGTGGGATCTGCCGGCTTTTTTTCGATCTAGGGACTTGCGATGGTGGTGCCGTCTCTGCCGTCACTTCGTAGCGGAACGCTGCTTCACCGGCCGGTGTGTTTTCTCGAGCTAGCGCCCTGCTGGAGCGATTTTCAGCGTTCGTCTCTTGTCTCTGCTTCGACGACGATGGACGATGACCGCGAGTCCTGCAGCCTTCGTTTCGGCACCGTAGTACGCGATCCGGTGTCCCGTAGCGACTTCGTCGTGACTGCCTCAGAGAACATCTATGACTGCCTTTGCTTGATCGGTGTGGCTAGGGTTACGTCCAGGCGTAACTGTTGCCACCGCTGTCGTTACGTCCAGACGTTACTAGCGCTTTTCCTTACCTGCCGTCTCTATAGGCTACTGCTCACTGTAAGGACAGTTTTACTAGCGCCTTTCCTTACCTGCCGTCAGTATAGGCTACTGCTCACTATAAGGCCAGTTTTACTAGCGCCTCTCCTTACCTGCCGTCACTATAGGCTACTGCTCACTATAAGGCCAGTCAAATATTTTGCCAGCGTTTGCTCAAGTGGCTTGTGTCATTACGGCGAAAGAGTGGCAGCGACGTGGGTTGGGGCGCCCGCCGCTGTCACGAGGGCCATTTCCTTAAAGAAAAAAAAATATATTAGCGGCGCCCGTGGAGCATTAATGCTATACTATTAGAACAGTACTTCAAAAAAGAAAAGAAAAGTTTAAAAAAAAAAAAACTTCGTAGAGATTCTCTCTCTAGGTACGGACTCTGTACGACATTTAAGGCCTGACCACACGTGCCCGTTGCAGCGCGTCAACGCGTGGCTGTTTGACGCGGCGCCGCGCCCTCTCCCTCTGGGGAGAGAGGGCGCGTGGCTAGGCGAAGCTGCGCGCCCTCTCTCTCCATAGGGAGAGGGCGCGACGCCGCGTCAAAAAGTCACGCGCTGACGCGCTGCAACGCGTACGTGTGGAGACGCTCGCGGCATTCGCACGATCCAGACATCTGCAGCGTCGACGCCGGAAGCGGTTCGATGGACGGAGAACCAATCAGCGCGCGGCTGGCAGCGACTTCCGCTACGTAACGGCATCGTCGCTGCTGCCAAAATGGCTGCCGCCCGCCTCAGATCTATTAAGTCGTCGCCGTGCTCTGTGTGACCCGCAAGTTCTCAACTGATACTTGTTAGGGTTCCTCGATGCGCGCGCCCCCTTGGAGGGTGGAGCCATTCTTTGAGGGGGTGAATGCCGCCTTCCGATCGGCGGCCGCCATTCGGCTCCCCCCGCCTCGTCGCGGCTGCTTGAGTGAGACAGGTGCGCGGCGTTTTCTCGGACAAAATGCCCGGGTGTTGTGTGCCACAGTGCACAAACCACTCGCGAAATGGCTATAAGATGTTCAGATTTCCGAAAGATGCGAAAAGGCGACTCCTGTGGCTGGTAAAGATCAAGCGCGACAAGCGGCAACCCACGGACCGTTCGTGTTTGCGCAGGCTGTTATGCCATTTCAGCATTTGGAGAGTTATAACTCGCCACGCTTACACTGGCCTTCTCGCTCGACGTAACTCGCCGCAACGTATACGTTGCCGATAGAATACTTTCGGGGCACTCACTGTTTCGGGGCACTCATTGTAGGTCCAGAAACGACGCCTTGGCGTTTCTCAGCTGGTTCCCGGACGCGTATTGCCGAACGGCGACGGTGCATGTGCGTGTGTGTTTGCGTGTATGTGCGTGTACGTGTGTGTTTGTGCGCATGTACGCATGATTGTGCGTGCGTGTGTGTACGTATGTGTGCGTGTCCGTGTGTGCACGCACGCGCGTGTGTTTGCGCATGAGTGTGCGTACGTGTGTGTGCGCGTCCGTGAGTGTACGTGTGTGCGCGCGCCCGTGTGTGTGTACGTGTGTGTACATGCATGTCGGTGAGTGTGTGTATGCGTGCGTGTACGTGCGTGTGCATGCGTGTGTGGGTTACTGATGTGTGCACGTGTTTGTGTGTGCGTGCGTGTCTGTACGTGTGCACGCACGCGCATGCGTGTCTGTGCGTATGTGTGCATGCGTGTGTGCATATCTGCGTGCCTGTGTGTGTGTGCGTATGTGTGCATGCGTGTGTGCATATCTGCGTGCCTGTGTGTGTGTGCGTATGTGTGCATGCGTGTGTGCATATATGCGTGCCTGTGTGTGTTTGTACACGCGTGCGTGCGTGTGTATACGTATGTGTCTGTGTGTGCGCATGCGTGTGTGTGCGTGTACGTGTGTGTACGTGCGTGTGTGTATGTGCGTGTACGTGAGTGTTTGTGCGTGTGCGCATGATTGAGCGTGCATGTGTGTGTGCGTGCGAGCATATGTGCGCATGCGTGTGTGTGCGCGTGCGTTTTACGCGTGTGCGTGCATGTGCGTGTTTACGCGTGCGTGTGATTGTGTGCGTGGGCGCGTGCGTGTAGGTGTGTGCATGATTTCATGCCATAAATTTCATGATTTAATGCCATAAAAGCCGTATGTAGAGCCCCAAATAGTATGTTATGTATTCAACAATTTTTTGCCCATCTGTTATTTACAGTAAGGTAAAAGAGATGAAAACAAAATTCAGAATACTGTGCGTTGCAGAATACGGTCCGTAAATGGGGTAGCTGATGAATAATTCGAAAACAAGATCTGAAAATATGGTGTGCAATCACAGTTTTTCTCTTTTCTCGTGACATCACGTGATTCTTTTTTTTTCTGTTTTCGACCGGCAGGCAAACTGTTTTTACACTTTTATGGAAGGCACAAAACACGCAGACACAATGAAAGGCCATGGGACTTGGGTGCATGTGTTTCGCATATTTAATTAATATAAATAGTTACCGACTAGCCCAAGAAGATGCTAATTGAAGGTGTTAACGTGGCTGGCGTGGACGGTAATTTTCTGCTGCGAGCAACTCCAGCTGCTAATGTCGCTTTAAAAATAAAGATTAGAGAATAGAAATCTGAGACCTTCACACTCCCGATGCAAAAACTTTGTATTTTTGTCATGTTGTTTGAGTACCACTCGTTTTGACGCAACGAACTGTGCATGCAGCCGCGCGACGCCCGTTGGCTGCCTATCGTGGCTATAGGTGGCCTGCGGAGAGGGCATCGTAATGGCGGATGCCGTAGCAGACGACGCTGTTGTCTCCACCCTCCACGGCGGCGGAGGGGAGCGCGCGCATCGAGGAACCCATAGAGTTTCATACAATAATACCTAGAGTGGAATCTGTCGCTGCGATCGTTTTACCACCATGGGAATGATGGGAAGTACAGGCTTCGGATTGGATAGCGTTAGCTAGCGAAGTGTCAACGGATTTTTTTCTACAGTTTCAGTTTCGTTATTCGCGCAGCTTGGCTAGTGGAGTGCGGTGCAAAGCACTCAAGCAGTGCCTGTGTCGTTCAAAGAGGCTAAAGAACGCTAGGTCTCTTTGTTTGCAACGACGTTGCAGCTTTACAGGTTGTATACGACAGTTTTAGCGAAGCGTCGGGCACTCACCGCTGCGCGTAGCGTAGCGTCCCATGCCAGTGCAGGATATCTCAGCGAGTTCACGTCTTCTCACGAGCGCGTCTTGCCAAAACTCGTTCATATCGACTGCAAAACGACGGCGAAGCTAAGTAGACGCACCGTCACGCTCCTCTGACTCGTCTTCACAACAAAACGAGAGATGCGTAGGGGACAGGCTACTTGGACAGACGCACCTAGCATCGCAGCAGACGATACGTTAAGTATTTCTCACTTAATACTGTACTGTTAGTTCGATAAATTGATAGTACGTACTTTCGAGGGAAAAACAAGCGTGTGTGTTTTCAAGTGTTGTAAAAAATAATTTATTTTATTTGGATGCCAAACCTGGAACACAATCGCAGTGCAATGCATACCCTGGCAGTTAAATTCGTCCAGGTCTGACTTCCATCTCATGGTCACGGAAACTTTTTGCGATAAGTTTTATGTACACTAGAATTAAGCCAGTTTTAATTGGAACTGACTTCATATCATTTTGTTTTACAATCGGAAAACAAGTGTCTCGAATCTCAAGAACGTAATCCATCCGAAGCAGATCCGAAGCCTGTACTTCCCATCATTCCCATGGTGGTACAACGCGCCGCTGAAGGAGCCCGCATAGACGCTAGCGCCAGATTCCACTCTAGGTATTTTTGTATGAAACTCTATGGAGGAACCCTAATGTACTAATACTTGTATTTGACCAGCGCCTCCTCTATTTTTTCAGTGCCTGGGCGAAGGAGCGGAGCGCAATGGGGACCGGCCGTCGGCGTTAGTGCGGCTTTTAGCCGCCAGGCGCCACCACTCGAGTAGACCCGCCGTCACCGCCGTCGCGTTTTCGCTCGTGGAAACGAATGCTGTGGCTGCATTGGGAGCTGCTATATGGTTCAGTTTTCGGTT
This sequence comes from Rhipicephalus appendiculatus, assembly GCA_030522465.1. NCBI lineage: Eukaryota > Metazoa > Arthropoda > Arachnida > Ixodida > Ixodidae > Rhipicephalus > Rhipicephalus appendiculatus. The sequence goes on from JALIZH010018975.1 coordinate 16,757, forward strand.
ATATTCGCGCGGTTTGAAGTATAATTAAACTTGTAAACGGGAATCGTGAAGCACTTGTCGTTCAGGGCAACCAGCCCATTTCAATGGCACGAGTCGTTCGCGGCTATTCGATCGAGGCGATCGCGCGTCGTCTGCTAGGCCGTTACCACAGAGCGCGTGCCAGGGATGAGAGGAAGATTGTTTTGTCACCATTATGTTCACTTGACTGAGGGTTGTTTTCGACTGTCTGAATTTCTGAAAGCTTGGGCGCCTGCTTAGGCATGGGGCAGCCTGCTCAGCCTTGTGCACGCATTCATTGTGACACTGTACAGGATGATTGCCGGTTGTTTCGCCGGCAGCGCATGTGGTGTCCATAGGCTCCGATTCTTCAGCTTCGGAACCTAATGTCAGCACTGCACATGACAGCGATCGCGAGGCAGCGATCCTACGGGTACATTCACTCGTTGACTGTTCGGGAGCAGCACGGTCAGGTTTACTGATACTTGTCATGCTTGGTTCAGTTGTTACCCTTGGCTACAAACGTGAAGGGTAGTCTGCAAAGATCGACGCTAATGCATTCTTTTGAGCCGCGGCTTCTTATATTCTATGAAAACTTCGGATCTTAAATGACGGCTACATATTGTGGTGTAGTTCGAAGATGTACTGGGAGACCAATTATCCCGCTTAATTACTTCAAGCAACCTCCCCCTAACACCAGCGGCAGAGGGAATTTCATGTAACGACAGCCGAACAGTGTAGATGCCTCATCGAACGCGAAAATTGACTGTCGGCGGCGTCGAGCGTTGGCGGCGTCAACATAAGTGATGTAAGGGAGCATCATTACGTGATAATGTCATCACATGACGGGACTAGATCATAAAACTTCGTGACATTGTGATTTCACATAACGTGACGTTGTCATATTACATCTTCGCTTGGTCAAAATGGGCTGATCACGGAGGCAGTACATAACCAGCTGAGGTGCAGAAATCTTGTACTGCGTCCGATGCTTGAGGCAGTGAGAAAACCACGTTATGTATAGAAATATCTCGGAGGGAAGCAGGAGATGTTCAATACATAAGAGAGTTTCAGAATACCGTACGTAAAGCTTGCGGGCGTTGCGGACGTAGCGTTACGGGCGTCACTTAACGAGAGCCTGCAAGAGGTTAGCGTATATGATGCACGCGCAGTGGCGCGAAACGCTAATGCAAAGCTTTGCGTGCGCTATTCCAAAACTCTAATGACTGGGAAAAAAAAGCTGGCTTTCGCCTTTCAGTCGTCTCAGGTGAATGCATAAGGGACACTGAATTTTTTTCTTTATAAATAAAGGGAAATAAGAAAAAGATAATCATGATTTCTTTCCTTTCGATTAGGAGAGTGGTACACAACACCATGACATACTGAAGCATGCAAATGACGTGGTTGCAATAGCCTGAAATAGGAAATAAAACGCGAATACTATCAAACTCGTAAGCAAGTATCGAACCAACAGCCCAGTCTTACAGACTGCCTGCGGAATACGTACACTGGGCATGGAAAGAAACGCGAACATGCGGCATCGACATTCTTTGCTGTTTCGCATTTATTCTTGAGTGGTAGTATCTTGGATTATTGATAAAAAGATAGTGTCATCCCCGGTTCAAACAAAGGCCATCTAGCATCTTTTTGTTGCCACCAGGATCAGAGCTTGATGAAAACAGCGCGCCACTGTTTTCGCATTGCTTTCCATTCCCCCCTGTACATATGAAATCTTGCGAGAAGCACGAATGAAATTAAACTCCGATGCAAACACGCATTCGCGAGCTTCGTAGTACGCGCGGCCGTTCAGCGCCAGCTTCCCGTAGTCTTAGGGTTCCTCGATGCGCGCGCCCCCCTTGGAGGGTGGAGCCATTCTTTGAGGGGGTGAATGCCGCCTTCCGATCGGCGGCCGCCATTCGGCTCCCCCCGCCTCGTCGCGGCTGGTTGAGTGAGACAGGTGCGCGGCGTTTTCTTGGACAAAACGCCCGGGTGTTGCGTGCCACAGTGCACAAACCGCTCGCGAAATGGCTATAAGATGTTCAGATTTCCGAAAGATCAGAACAGGCGACTCCTGTGGCTGGTAAAGATCAAGCGCGACAAGTGGCAACTCGCGGACCGTTCGTGTTTGTGCAGCCTAAGTTATGCCATTTTAGCATTTGGAGAGTTATAACTCGCCGCGCTTACGCTGGCCTTCTCGCTCGACGTAACTCGCCGCAACGTATACGTTGCCGAAAGAATACTTTCGGGGCACTCACTCTTCTCGCACTGTAGGTAAACGACGCCTTGGCGTTTGTCAGCTGGTTCCCGGACGCGTATTGCCGAACGGTGACGGCGTATGTGCGTGTACGTGTGTGTTTGTGCGCATATACGCATGATTGTGTGTGCGTGTACGCGTGCGTGTCTGTGTGCACGCGCGCGTGTCTGTGTGTGCGTGCGTTGCCGCTGTGCGCGCGTGCGTGTGTGTGCGCGTGCCCGTGTGTATGTACGTGTGTGCGCATGCATGTCGGTGAGTGTGTGTATGCGTGCGTGTACGTGTGTGTGCGTGCGTGTGTGGGTGTACTTATGTGTGCGCGTGTTGTTGTGTACGTGTGTGTGTGCGCGCATGCGTGTGTATGTGTACGTGTGAGTGCGAGCCTGTGTGTGTGTGCGTACGTGCGAATGCGTGTGCGCGAGTGCATATCTGCGTGCCTGTGTGGGTTTGTACGTCTGTGCGTGTGTATACGTATACGTGCGTGTACGTGTGTCTGTGTGTGCGTGTACAGGCATGTGTGTGCGCGTACGTGTGTGTTTGTGCGTGTGCGCATGATTTTGCGTGCATCTGTGTGTGTGTGCGTGCGAGCATGTGCGCATGCGTGTGTGTGCGTGTGTGTTTCTACGCGTGTGCGTGTTTACGCGTGCGTGTGATTGCGTGTGGGCGTATGCGTGTGTGCGCGTGTGTGTGCGTGCGTGTGTGCATGATTTAATGCCATAAAAGCCGTATGTAGAGCCCCAAATAGTATGATATGTATTCAACATTTTTTTTTTGTCCATCTGCTATTTACAGTAAGGTAAAAGAGATGAAAACAAAATTCAGAATACTGTGCGTTGCAGGGTGCGGTCCGTAAATGGAGTAGCGGATGAATAATTTGAAAACAAGATATGAAAATATGGTGTGCATTCACAGTTTTTCTCGTGACAGCACGTGGTTTTTTTTAATTCTTTTTTTCGCACGGCAGGCAAACTGTTTTTTACACTTTTGTGGAAGGCACAAAACACACAGACACAATGAAAGGCTATGGGACTTGGGTGCGTGTGTTTCGCATCTTTAACCAATATAAACTAGCCCAAAAAGATGCTAACTGAAGGTGTTAACGCGGCTGGCGTGGACGGTAGTTTTCTGCTGCGAGCAACTCCAGCTGCTAATGTCGCTTTAAAAATAAAGATTAGAGAATAGAAATCTGAGACCTTCACACTCCCGATGCAAAAACTTTGTATTTTTGTCATGTTGTTTGAGTACCACTCGTTTTGACGCAACGAACTGTGCATGCAGCCGCGCGACGCCCGTTGGCTGCCTATCGTGGCTATAGGTGGCCTGCGGAGAGGGCATCGTAATGGCGGACGCCGTAGCAGACGACGCTGTTGTCTCCACCCTCCACGGCGGCGGAGGGGAGCGCGCGCATCGAGGAACCCTACGTAGTCTACTCGCGCAGCGCCGCCACGCGGCAGCGGCGGGCGGAGGCGGTACGCGCGCTCGACGGCCCGAGGAGAGCGTTCGCCCAGGCACTGAAAAAATAGAGGAGGCGCTGATTTGACTTAGCTTGTTTCTCAGAAGCTTCGACAGCAAGCGCTCGGGATTTTTTCGTACAGTTTCTGAGCGCCATCCTCAGGTTCACCGGTAGGCTTGGCAGGCCTGAGGGTATTGGTCGAATACATGGCCTCCAAAACGTGCGAAAACTTCAAGCTCAAAGGCCATATAGTACGAGTTTGTGGTTCTTCTTATGCTCAGTAGATGGCGCTACAAGTAAAATAAACAAAAATAGCCTTTCGGCGGCACTGTGATTTGTGCCCCTCACTACAGTACTGCAAATTAGACATAAAACCTGTAATCATGAATATTTTTTGTTAGTCCATTGGCGGATACTTCACACTGCTTTGCGAGGTGTCAGGTTCATTCCCTTTGGTCACATGTGTGACGCTGGGCTGGCGCTGCCTCAGCGCTTTCCATGTGGTTGGCCGCCCTCTCTGGCGGCGTTGATGTCATGACGCCGAGAGACGCAACGCCAGAAAACACCGGGAAAAACGCTGCATGTGGTTCAGCCTTAACCAGCATGGCTGAGCCGTTGCAGCTGGTGCTCAAAGCTACCAGCTGCCTGGTGGTGGTACGAGCGGGTCAAGACGCTTTTAGGCCTCGAGGAGTTACGGAGTCGCCCTCTATCGGGCGCGCCTGGATTGCGTGCTAGGCAGGATATCGCCGCGTGCTCCCCATAAGATTTACTGTTGGAGCTCTACAAAACATCTCGAGGAAGCGCTCCAGGACATTTATGTGCGTATTTCGAAACTAAATATGTTCTGCATTGTTAAAATAATAATCTTCGACGAAAAGAAAGCACAACATAGTTTACAGTCGCTGTCTCTTTGCAGAAAACGGAGCGCCCGCTTCACGCGGTCACCCCGATGGAGACCCCTGAACCGGCTTCTTGCGTGAAATGTAGTCAGTCGCTGAGTACAAACTATGTGAAACATTTTGTTAGAGTGACGCCTGTATACCCAAATGGAGCATAACAGAAAGAAGCCTCAAGCCAGTGATCGCACGGGTTCGCGGCGACCGACAGAGCTTTTGCATGTATGAGCGTCTGCATGTATGTGTTCGTACTCATGGTTTCGCTTTCACTACGAGCGTGTTTTGGCGCCGTGCCGTGCAATTAAGGCCGCAAAATATGAGAATTTGTGAGTACACAAAAACTATTGTTGCGCGGACGCTATCAGAGCAGTTCCAAACTTTTTTTTTTTGTTAAAACTACGACTTCGGCACGCCTATGGGAACTTGTGATGTCCCGTCCCGACGATTCAACGTGTTTTTTTTTTTCGTTTTTTTCAGTCAAAATTAATGTATATTTCAATGTCATTTGACATGTTGCCTCGCACTGCAAATAGATCGGTCTTCTAAGCGAGCAATTGCCGCTGCTCCTGTTATTTCAGTGTGTTCGTTTCGTTTGGTGGTCACACAAAACGTGATAAAATGCGATACCTTTTTTAATATGTTGCTTAATTATCGTTTCCATTGCATTCCACTGAACTTGCCGCTATCTGCCATCAACAAATTCATAGACCAAAGCTTCACCCCTTCGAGATTGCCGATGGGAAAGAAGTGGTTACGAGGCCATGTAGTAGCATACAACGCCAAGGAAACGAATAAAAATACAGTAAAGTTCGCCGCACTTGTTCTGCAAACGTCGGTGTGAACAAGGACCTACCTGAACTTGAAATAGAGGTGAAAGAAAGGGAAGTTATTGCAGCAACCTGCAGCTTCAAAGCAAGGTAACAACAACTCGTAAAGAGTGAAATGCAAAATTGTAATATCCAGCATTATTTGGCGAGTTGCCCAGCAATTAGGGAAGTATGTCGAGTCTAACGCCAACAGCGCGGCATCTTTTCCACATAATTAAATAAGGCTCCAAAAAAAGCTTGGGGTTGGATAGGCCCAACTTGAGTTTGAGAGTGGCACAAGTAAATTTGGGCTTTATAGCACGTAGCGTTTGCGTCATGAGAATGCACGACTGACTGAAAGAATGTTATTGCCAACATAAATGCATCACACATCAGCCGCAGCATTTGACTCGCTCGCTATGTACATCCACCAGCAAACGTCGCATATAGGTTATGAGAGCGAAAATTTTCGATGCCTCATCAAAAGTGAAGATTGACCGTCGGCACACGCCTCGTCGACGCCGGCACGAGTAATGCAAAAAAAAAAATCACCATCACGTGATGACGTCACCATATGTCGTCATCATGACGTCACAGACTGCCCCAATTTGTGAAGACGTCATGACGTCGCCATGACGCCACATAACGTGATGTCACATGATGACGTGTTCACACGACATCGTCGCTTTGCACAGCCTTCGTGATCGGCCCACCGATCACGGAGGCAATGCAACACCTCGTTAGGTGCACAAAGTTTTTTGGAGCGGGGCGGGGAATCAGTACATTGACTGACAAGAAGGAGAAGAAGGTGGCTTTCACGTTTCGGTCATCTTAGGGGGAATGTACAAGGAACCTTGCGAGTGCTTAAATCCAACAGGGAGTCACTCAAGTATCTAAAGCCCATATTGTAAACGCTGAGCACGGGGCCGATGATCAAGAGGTCGCACAGGAATGTTCTGAGATGGTATCGCAGGATGCAAAAGGCAGCGCCTTTTCCATACTGCGGTAGATAAGCACCATTAGCCGGCGGGAAGCGCGCGCGGACGATCGTCGCAGTGCGCACTTTCTGCTACTCAACGTGACAGCCCCGACGCAGTAGCGAAAATTGTCGTAGCGGAAGTGCTTGTTGTACACATGTCTCGTAGTCGATTGCTGCTTGCCGGTTCTTAGCACCACAACACACTCTTCACGCAGTTTCTTGTCCCACGGGCACCGGTGCACCGGACTTCGTTGCGTACGTCCGGCACTACGGCACCGAGCAGTAAGAGCGGCATGTTCATCGCTTTCGGAGGCAGCCACTCCTGTTACAATGGGTTCAGTTGGGTCCATCCATCCGTCCATCCATCCGTCCGTCCTGCACGGACGGACGGATGGATGGACGAACAGACACGGACGGACGGACGGACGGACGGACGGACGTGAGCATGAGACATTAAAGGCTTTCGCCTTAAAATATGTTTTCACTGCAGCATGGGGTGACTGTTACGCCGTGACACCAACTATGGAAAATCCGCGCTGCTGCGAAGCCACAATTGAAGATTAACAAGATGTACATGTTGTATAACAGCACGTCGATTATTCATTTTAAAGCTTGAGTCCGATGTGTATAGAAATTTTTGCAGCGCAATGGATTTTGCCGCTTATAACTTGCGCTGTAATATATTACTATTCAAATCCTGCCACTATTCGAAATTGCGCCCAATTCACTTAGGCCGCGGCGGCCACATTTCGATGGAGTTCTTTCGATGGCGTCTCTCAAATTGATATCGTGGTTTTAGTACGTAAGAACGCCGACGGGGAGCGTTGTACTTTCTTTTTCTGTTCGCAGGCATTTATTTATCAGCCACAGCTATCGGCATATTTCTCTCCTTCCCCATATTTGAAGAATATTGTCACGTGGTCGTGACGTCGACGAAGGGAGCAGGCGACGTGTCCAAGATGAAACTGTTTATTAGGCCGAACTTGTGGCCGGTAAACGGAAAGTAAGATTACAGCAATACACGCTGGCACTGATAGCGGCGAACAGAGCGTCGGCCGTCGATCAAACTGAACATCGTTGGAACGCGCCGGCTTTTATAACTCACGCGTCGAACATTCTTGTCTTATCTCTGGTCGTCGCGCAAGCTCTCGAATAATCTTGGGTGTTCGCGTCTTGCGCGCAATCTTAACAAAATGATCTACTAGAATCGTGAACCTTCTCGAACACTGCAGGTGCGGTTTGTTCACAGTCTTTGTGGGCGTAAACCGAATGCAGTAAAAGAAACGTGCGTGGCAATGCCCCCCCTCTGAAAAGGCATCGTCCCGATGCTTAGAACCGAACATATGGTAAAAATACATGCAACAATAGAACACATGGAAAAAAAATACATGCAACAATAAATAACGACAATAAATCAAGAAAGTTCAGTAAACAATACGCACAAGCAAGAAAGTCCAATGAAAGAAAAAAAAGTACAGTCCTCAGGTTCACTACCGCGCGTAAAACGGCTTGAGGCGCACGACATGGACGACTTCGGGTCGCGTACGGCGCCGTTGAGAGTTCGAAATGCCGTCGGGGACAACCTCGTAGTCGAGTGTGCCGAGGCGTCGAATTACCCTGTACGGTCCGAAGTATCGTCGAAGAAGTTTTTCACTAAGTCCACGTCGGCGTATCGGCGTCCACACCCAAACGCGGTCGCCGGGCTGGTATTCCACGAACCGTCGTCGAAGATTGTAGCGGCGGCTGTCAGTCGTCTGCTGATTCTTGATCCGCAGGCGGGCGAGCTGTCGTGTTTCTTCGGCGCGCTGTAGGTAGGCGGTCACGTCGACGTTTTCCTCGTCGGTCACGTTCGGTAACATGGCGTCGAGCGTCGTTGTTGGGCTCCGTCCGTAGACCAACTTGTATGGCGTCATCTGCGTCGTTTCTTGCACGGCCGTGTTGTATGCGAAAGTCACGTACGGAAGGATCGCATCCCACGTCTTGTGCTCGACGTCGACGTACATGGCCAGCATGTCGGCGATGGTCTCGTTGAGACGCTCGGTGAGGCCATTGGTCTGTGGATGGTAGGCGGTGGTCCGGCGGTGGCTTGTCTGGCTGTATCTCAAGATCGCCTGAGTAAGGTCAGCAGTAAACGCCGTACCTCTGTCGGTGATGAGAACCTCTGGGGCGCCATGTCGAAGGACGATGTTCTCAACGAAGAACTTGGCTACCTCGGCGGCACTGCCTTTAGGCATGGCCTTTGTTTCGGCGTAGCGGGTGAGGTAGTCGGTAGCCACGACGATCCATTTATTTCCGCAAGTCGACGTTGGGAACGGCCCCAGGAGGTCCATCCCGATCTGCTGGAACGGTCGCCGAGGAGGCTCGATCGGCTGAAGGAAGCCTGCTGGTCTTGTGGGTGGTGTCTTCCGTCGCTGACAGTCTCGGCACGTCTTTACGTAGCGGGCGACGTCGGTGGCAAGGCGCGGCCAGAAGTACTTTTCCTGTACCCTTGCGAGCGTGCGGGAAAGTCCGAGGTGTCCGGCCGCCGGGTCGTCGTGTAGTGCCTGGAGGACTTCTGGTCGCAGGGCTGCAGGCATTACGAGAAGGTAATCGGCTCGAAGTGGCGAGAAATTCTTCTTTATGACAACGCCGTTTCGCAAGGAAAACGACGCGAGTCCTCGCTTGAATGCCTTTGGAACAATGGCGGTCTTGCCTTCGAGATACTCCACAAGGCCCCCTGAGTTCCGGGTCGGCTCGCTGTCGTTCGGCGAAGTCGTCGGCACTTATGGTTCCCAAGAAGAAGTCATCCTCCTGGTCATCCTGCGGCGGCGGGTCGACGGGGGCACGAGACAAGCAGTCGGCGTCAGTGTGTTTTCGTCCGGACTTGTAAACGACGGTGACGTCGAATTCTTGAAGCCTTAGACTCCATCTTGCGAGGCGACCTGAAGGGTCCTTCAAGTTAGCTAGCCAACACAAGGCGTGGTGGTCGCTCACAACTTTGAAGGGCCTCCCGTAGAGGTAGGGGCGAAACTTGGACGTAGCCCAGATGATGGCGAGGCACTCCTTTTCTGTTGCGGAATAGTTGGCTTCTGCCTTGGATAGCGACCGGCTAGCATAACTGATAACCCTTTCCACGCCGTCAGTTCTCTGGACAAGAACGGCGCCGAGTCCTACGCTGCTTGCGTCGGTGTGGATTTCCGTGTCGGCGTGTTCGTCGAAATGCGCAAGTATTGGAGGCGTCTGCAGGCGTCGTTTCAATTCTTGAAATGCTTCGACTTGCCTCGCTCCCCACTTGAATTCCACGTCGTTTTTCGTGAGCTGAGTTAGTGGCTCGGCGATGCGGGAAAATTCCTTGACGAAGCGTCTATAATAGGCGCACAAGCCGAGAAATCGGCGTACGGCCTTCTTGTCGGTGGGCGGCGGGAAAGCAGCGATGGCAGCTGTTTTCCGTGGGTCGGGGCGAACTCCAGACTTGCTGATAACGTGACCCAGGAACAGGAGTTCCTCGTATGCGAAGCGGCACTTTTCTGGCTTGAGGGTGAGTCCGGAGGCCCCGATTGCTTGAAGTACTGCGTCAAGTCGCCGGAGGTGTTCGTCGAAGTTTGAAGCAAATACAATGACGTCGTCCAGGTACACCAGGCAAGTCTGCCACTTCAATCCTGTCAGTACTGTATCCATAACCCGTTGGAAAGTCGCAGGTGCCGAGCAAAGACCGAAGGGCATGACTTTGAACTCGAAGAGACCGTCTGGTGTTATAAACGCGGTCTTCTCTCGGTCTCTCTCGTCGACCTCAATTTGCCAATAGCCGGTCTTGAGGTCCATCGACGAAAAGTACCTCGCGTTGTGGAGTCGATCCAGGGTGTCGTCTATCCGTGGGAGAGGGTACACGTCCTTCTTCGTTATTTTGTTCAGGCGGCGATAATCGACGCAGAAGCGTAGGGTTCCGTCCTTTTTCTTCACTAACACCACGGGTGACGCCCACGGACTCTTTGAAGGCTGGATGATGTCGTCGCGCAGCATTTCGTCGACTTGGTTCTTGATGGCCTCGCGTTCCCGCGTTGAAACTCTGTACGGGCTCTGACGTAGTGGCCTGGCACTTTCGTCTGTTATGATGCGGTGTTGTGCGACTGGGGTCTGTCGAACTCTTGACGACGACGAAAAGCAGTCCTTGTATTGCAGGAGCAGGGTTTTCAGCTGTTCTTGTTTATGCGTCGGAAGGCTCGGACTGACGTCGAAAGATAGTTCGTGAGCTTGCTTCGTCGAAGCACGTTCGGTAAACTCGGCGAGGGCGAGGGCGTCGCTGGCTTCCACAATTTCTTCGATGTAGGCGACCGTCGTGCCTTTGCTCACGTGCTTGTATTCGTTGCTGAAGTTCGTGAGCATCACTGTTGCTTTTCCTTCGCGCAACTCGGCGATGCCTCTTGCGACGCAAATCTGACGGTTTACAAGCAGGTGTTGATCGCCCTCGATGACGCCTTCGAAGTCTGTGGGTTTTTCGGTGCCGACGGGAATGATGACGCTGGAGAGAGGTGGGACGGTGACGTGCTCTTCTATCACGTTCAATGCATGGTTCCCCGGCGTCGTCTGGGTAGGCAGCGCTTTTTCTGAAGTTAGTGTTATCGACTCAGACCTTAGGTCGATGACGGCGCCGTGGTCGCTTAGGAAGTCCATTCCAAGTATCACATCCCTGGAGCAGTTTTGTAGGATTGCAAAGCTCGCAGGATAAGTCCTGTTATTGATGGTGACTCTCGCCGTGCAGACACCAATCGGCGTTATCAGGTGGCCTCCAGCTGTCCGGATTTCGGGTCCACTCCAGGCGGTCTTTACTTTCTTCAGCTTGGTGGCGAATGGCCCACTGATGACGGAATAGTCGGCCCCAGTGTCGACGAGAGCGGTGACGTTGTGGCCGTCGATGAGAACGTCGAGGTCGCTAGTCCGTCGCCTTGCGTTGCGGTTAGGTCGCGGCGTCGGATCACGGCTGGGTCGATTTGTTGCGGTGCTTCCATGCTGCGTCGTCAGGTCTTCTTCGGTCCGCGAGGTTTCGTCGGCAGGGCTTCGTCTGCTTCGCGTCGTGTTCTGCAGGTCTCGTAGCGTTGTCGTCGTCGGCGGCCGCGGAGGATCTTCGGCATTTCGTCGTACAGCAACCGCACCTCCATCGGTTGCTGCCTTTAGTTTCCCTGATACGGGCTAGGCGACCGGCCCCGGTTTGGGCCAGTGTACTGAAGGCGGTGCGGTGACATGTAGCGGCCGGGCGACGGCGAGCGGGAAGGTCGTCGTTGCTGCCACTGTGTTCCGGTGAGGTAGTCGTCGATGTCTCGAGGCCGTTCGCCTGGCTGCGGACGCGGCGCGTCGACGGCGAATCCGCGTAGCCCCATCTGTCGGTACTGGCATCGGCGGTACGTGTGGCCGGCTTCTCCGCAATGGTAGCAGAGTGGACGGTGGTCGGGGGGCTCGCCAGATGTCGGTCTTCCTCGGCGTGTACCGCTGGCCGGCAGGCGGGCGCGATGGCGGCGGTGGTGGCGGCGGCGGCGTCTGGCGACGATAGTGCGGCTGTGCGGCGTCCTGACGGGGGGCGTGGAGGGGGTGCACTGCGTCGCGCTGCAGCAGCGTAGCTCAGGGCCTGCGGCTGTGACTGTGGTGGCTCAGGGGTGCCGAGCGACTGCTGGAGTTCTTCACGAACTATCTCGGCTATCGAGTCCACCTGAGGTTGCGATCTGGGGAACATCTTCCGCAGCTCCTCCCGCACGACCGCTCTGATGGTCTCGCGGAGGTCGTTGGTCCCCAGCGCTTGAACATCCGCGTAGCTCGTCGTAGGCAGGCGGCGGTTGTATTGCCTGTTGCGGATTTCTAGCGCTTTCTCGATCGTAGTGGCCTCCGAAACGAATTCCGAGACCGTCTTTGGGGGGGTTGCGCACAAGTCCGGCGAAAAGTTCTTCCTTTACTCCTCTCATGAGGAACCGAACCTTTTTTCCTCGGACATGTCAGCGTCGGCGTGTCGGAAAAGCCGCGTCATCTCCTCCGTAAAGATGGTGACTGTCTCATTCGGGAGCTGCAACCGTGTGTCCAGTAAAGCGGCGGCCCTTTCCTTTCGGACGACGCTCGCGAACGTCTCCAAGAAAGCGCCGCGAAAGAGGTCCCATGTTCGAAGCGTGGACTCCCGGTTCTCGAACCAGGTCCTGGCTGCGTCCTCCAAATAAAAGTAAACATGGCGCAGCTTGTCCTCGGCGTCCCAGTTGTTAAATATTGAGACTCTTTCGAACGTCTCCAGCCAGGTGTCGGGGTCTTCAGTCGGCGATCCATGGAACTTCGGTGGCTCTCTGGGTGGCTGCATAACGACCGTTGCAGGGGACACAGCGGCCGTCATCGTGCCTGTCGTCCTCGTCGCCGTAGCTTTTGGCTTGTCCGGTAAGAGTCCGTGCTGCGGGGGTAGTCCTTTCAGTCTGCGGCTGGCTCGACTGTTCGTGAAGGGTTCGGTGTCTTCGTCACGATTTGGGCTGGGTTCACGGCTTGACGGGGGCGTCCGGAACATGAACGAACAGCACCTCCACCAGATGTCACGTGGTCGTGACGTCGACGAAGGGAGCAGGCGACGTGTCCAAGATGAAACTGTTTATTAGGCCGAACTTGTGGCCGGTAAACGGAAAGTAAGATTACAGCAATACACGCTGGCACTGATAGCGGCGAACAGAGCGTCGGCCGTCGATCAAACTGAACATCGTTGGAACGCGCCGGCTTTTATAACTCACGCGTCGAACATTCTTGTCTTATCTCTGGTCGTCGCGCAAGCTCTCGAATAATCTTGGGTGTTCGCGTCTTGCGCGCAATCTTAACAAAATGATCTACTAGAATCGTGAACCTTCTCGAACACTGCAGGTGCGGTTTGTTCACAGTCTTTGTGGGCGTAAACCGAATGCAGTAAAAGAAACGTGCGTGGCAATATGTTCTCCGCACTATATTGCGGAATTAGTAACAACATGGCACTAATGTGCACGCTGAAGCATCTCCTCGTTAGTATAATATTGCAATGAAAACTTGGCGGTTGTGACGCGAAAACGTTTGTATAGGGATTTATTTGATCTTTTTTTTGCCGGTTCCTTTGTATCGTGCATTGTATCACTTAGGCCGTGCACGTAATGTGCTCAAGCAGGTTAAACGAATGCCAGTCAAACCATCAATGAAATCTTCCTTTTTTCAACTGCACACGGGCACCCTCCTTACAAAGCCATGGTTGCAGAGCAAAGGCCTCTTTGTTGCATAGTCGGTTAACTGTCTCATTTGCAGAAAACCGGAAACTATCGATCACACGTTTCTGGACTGTCATGATGCAATTTTCCGCTGGGATGTGCTTCAACGGACGTTGAAAAAAGACTTGCCACTAAGCCCCTTTGGGTTTCGCTACTTGCCATCATAGGCCGGCATACATTGTGGAGCTCACTCAGACTCACTCATGAAATATATTTCGCGCTTACGGCTCACTCGGAATCAGACACACCAAAATTTTTCTGAGCCGGACTTACTCGGACTCGCACTCCCTAAAATTTTCTCCAACCGGACTGACTCGGACTCAAACTCACCAAAATATTGCTCACCCGGACTCACTCAGACTCAGACTCACGGCTCGATCTGAGTCTGAGTGAGTCCGAGCGAGTCGACTCATGAGTCCGTTAGCCTAGAATTATTTTTTTCGATCATGGTGTCAATGCTCTATAACACCAATACCTCACGTAAGCGATGCTCTTCTTGGCGCCTTTTGATATAGTACCTTCGAATATGAGTTATAAGTGCTCGTAAACCAGTAAGGTCATTTTTCTTAAAAGAGATGACAAAAATATATATTTATGAAGAACTTTCCAGGAAGAGTTGGCAAGGGGGGGGGGGGGGGTAGGTCAAAGCACTCCCCTACGTGATTCGCGCCTGTGATCAGTAACAATTGAAATGGTGTATGAAAGACACTGCTGTAGAATACGTGTAAGTAGACGTGAGTATAAACGTAAGTTCACGCAAGGATGGTAGTAATGTTGAAGATTAGTAGATATGACCATAGGTCGGCAAAAAAAAGTGGAACTCACTCAGACTCATTCAAGAAATTTATCTGGCGCTTTGGACTCACTCGGACTCAGATTCTCAAAAATTTACTTGAGCCAAACTCACTCGGACTCACATTCACGAAAATTTTCTTCAACTGGACTCACTCGAACTCAATCTCACCAGCATATAACTCACCTGGACTCACCCAGACTCAGACTCACGGCTCAATCTGAGTCTGAGTGAGTCCGAGTGAGTCGTCTCATGAGTCAGTTCGCCGACCGCGGTAGGCGATGAAGTGCCATGCGATATGCTTATGCTCATGTGCGTGCATAGTGTCTGGCGTACGAGAATGGACGTCAGACATGTGCATTTGAATGTGTGTCCGGCAAATCATTACTTTTTGGAACAGGCGATCTATGTGCGAGATGAACTGAAAGCAATACGTGATCCCCCAGAGTGGACAACACTTCTGGATAAACTAGTTAAAGTTATGTACTTTTTAACATAAACGATCTAGCTGAACGGCTAGTGATCTGACTTTTCTGTGTTGCATGCCTGTTTCTCTCATGTGCTTCAATTGAATAAAGAAAAAAATGAAAACCAAACCCTCGTTAGTATAGTGGCCAGTATCCCCGCCTATCACGCGGGAGACCGGGGTTCGATTCCCCGACGGGGAGCGTTGTTCTTTTTTTTTCTTTTCGCATGCATTTATTTCCCAGCGACTGATATTAGCATATTTCTCTCCTTCTCCGTATTTGAAGCCAGCGATGTTCTCGGCGCAATGCTGCGGAATTAGTAACAACCTGGCACTCTATGTGGACGCTGAAGCATCTCCTCGTTAGTATAGTCGGCGGTGTTGTAGTCCGTCGAGCAACGTTCAGATTGGGCGCAGGTTTCAAAGACTTGGCGGTTGTGACGCGAAAACGTTTGTATAGGAATTTACTTGATGTTTTTTTGCCGGTTCCGTTGTATCGTGCATTGTATCACTTAGGCCGTGCACGTGATGTGCTCAAGCGGGTAAAACGAATGCCAGTCAAACCATCAATGAAATCTTTCTTTTTTCAACTGCACACGGGCACCCTCCTTACAAAGCCATGGTTGCAGAGCAAAGGCCTCTTTGTTGCATAGTCGGTTAACTGTCTCATTTGCAGAAAACCGGAAACTATCGATCACACGTTTCTCGACTGTCATGATGCAATTTTCCTCTGGGATGTGCTTCAACGGACGTTGAAAAAAGACTTGCCACTAAGCCCCTTTGAAATTCGCTACTTGCCATGCGCGGTAGGCGATGAAGTGCCATGCGATATGCTTATGCTCATGTGCATGCATAGTGTCTGGCGTACGAGAATGGACGTCAGACATGCGCATTTGAAGGTGTTTCCGGCAAATCATTACTTTTTGGAACAAGTGATCTATGTGCGAGATGTACTGAAAGCAATAAGTGATCCCCCCAGAGTGGATATCACTTCTGGATGAACTTGTTAAAGTTAAGTACTTTTTAATTTAAACGATCTAGCTGAACGGCTAGTGATCTGACAATTCTGTGTTGCATGCCTGTTTCTCTCATGTACTTCTATTGAATAAAGGAAATAAAGAACAGAAAAAAAAATCCTCGTTAGTATAGTGGCCAGTATCCCCGCCTGTCACGCGGGAGACAGGGGTTCGATTCCCCGACGGGGAGCGTTGTTCTTTTTTTTTCTTTTCGCATGCATTTATTTCCCAGCGACTGATATTAGCATATTTCGCTCCTTCTCCGTATTTGAAGCCAGCGATGTTCTCGGCGCAATACTGCGGAATTAGTAACAACATGGCACTCTATGTGGACACTGAAGCATCTCCTCGTTAGTATAGTGGCCAGTATCCCCGCCTGTCACGCGGGAGACCGGGGTTCGATTCCCCGACGGGGAGCGTTGTTCTTTTTTTTTTCTTTTCGTATGCATTTATTTCCCAGCGACTGATATTAGCATATTTCTCTCCTTCTCCGTATTTGAAGACAGCGATGTTCTCGGCGCAATACTGCGGAATTAGTAACAACCTGGCACTCTATGTGGACACTGAAGCATCTCCTCGTTAGTATAGTGGCCAGTATCCCCGCCTGTCACGCGGGAGACCGGGGTTCGATTCCCCGACGGGGAGCGTTGTTCTTTTTTTTTTCTTTTCGCATGCATTTATTTCCCAGCGACTGATATTAGCATATTTCTCTCCTTCTCCGTATTTGAAGCCAGCGATGTTCTCGGCGCAATGCTGCGGAATTAGTAACAACCTGGCACTCTATGTGGACACTGAAGCATCTCCTGGTTAGTATCATTCTGCTTCCGGCAGCCTAGCTGAGCGGATCGTTAGAATCATGTGCTCCAGCGGAGCGGCGATAGCGGCCAGCATGGGCCGCGGAAACAGGACCAACGATGATAAGGAATACCAGTTTATTTTGCCTCAGCTACCGAAAGGAAAACTTGTTAATAACACCGTGTTTTTACACGGGGACGTGAGAGCCAGGCCTTACAAGGTGGAAGATTTTCGAGATGCTCTGACGCCGACGGGTCTGTTGCCCGATGTGGTGAGCCTCGGCGCGTATCAGATCAACCACTTGTGGGCGGTAACCTTCAACGATGCGGCACCCACGAAACGCCTACTTGCAATGAAGGAACTCCAAGTGAAGGGGCGGCGTTGCGTCGTCGTCGACCCGCAGGACCAGCAGGTGAAGCTTCGGCTGCATTGGCTGCTGCACGGCGTGAGCGATGAAGATGTGAGTGCTTCACTGGCAGCCTTTGGTAAGGTCGTGGAAGTTAGCCGTGAACGTTGGCGCGTCCCGGGCATGGCAGACAAATGCTCGACCACCAGGACAGTGCTACTGAAGTTGAAGAGCGGCCTTAAGGTTGAGGACCTTCCACACCAGATTCGCGTGGACGGTGAGCTGGCCTTGGTGGTGGTGCCTGGTCGGCCAATGCAGTGTTTGCGCTGCCAAGGCACCGGGCACGTCCGCCGCGAGTGCAAGGTCCCCCCGTTGCTCCCGTTGTAAACGCTTCGGGCACGTCGAAGCCGACTGTGTTCGGACGTATGCCTCAGCAACAGGAACAGCGAAGAACGAAGGGGTGGCCGAGCACGTCATGGACGTGGCCGAGACGGAGGAAGCCGCCGAAGGAGCTGGCAGCCCAGTGGTCCTTGCGACAACTGGTGGGTCGGCATCGACGGACACACGCAACGTGGGGGGAGGCCCCGCAGCTGGCAGCCGTACCTGTCACCACAACGCCAGCAGCTAAACAGGTACGGGTTCAGAAGGAAGCGGTGCCAGTATCGGTGGACGAGGCAGCAGAGCCCCGGGGAGATACGTCCGGAAGCGGGGACGAGATGTGTGTCACCACGGCCACACTGAAGCGTACGCGCGACGAGACCGCGGAACCGGACAAGACGTCGCCTGGCCACAGCGAGGAGCCGCCTGCAAAGACACCTCAAGGAAGGCGGTTGACACTGAGACCCGAGCCCAAAATCCCAACTGACAAGAGACCGGCGGACAAGGCGAAACAAAGGAACGACGGCAAGCAGGATGGTCCTGGAGGCGGCTAGCCGAGGGCTGGTCGTGAAAGGTAAGCGCCATGCTCCGGGCCTACTCCTTTAGCGAATAAGTCACCATGGCACTGACTCCGTCACTGAGCATAGCTACGCTTAACGTCAGAGGGTTGGCGGCTAGGCGTAGACAAAGTCAGCTCTTGCGGTTGCTCACAGACCAAGATATAGACGTCCTAGCCGTCCAGGAAACCAAGGTAGACGGAGAGGAGGAGACCGGGAGCATGGTGCGCCGTTTCACTGACCGATATTACGCGGTCGTAAGCCATGCGATTGGAACGTCCGCTGGTTGTGTTCTTTTTGTGAAAAAATTGCAAGGCCTTCATGTTCAGAGTGTACTTTCCTGCCAGTCAGGTAGAATCGTTTATTGTGATTTCTTTTATTGTGCCACTGAATTCAGAGTAATATGCATATACGCACCGAATGGTGTAGAAGAGCGTGCTCAGTTTTTTTCTAACCTGTTTCAGTGGACAAAGTGTGATAAGAGGGTTGTTTTGTTAGGGGGATTTCAACTGTGTTTTAAGTGCTCGCGATAGAGTCAATAGCACTGGCGTTCGTGACAAAAGCAGTGACGTGCTACGCAAATTAATAAACGAAAATGACTTGGATGATGTGTATGAATGTGTCGTAGCAAATCGCGAAGTGATGTACACGCGATTTCAAGGCAATAGCCATGCGCGTTTAGACCGCATATACCTATCCCTAGATATTTTGCCTATGTGTCACAATTTTTCGGTTGAGCCAGTGTCGTTTTCAGATCACTGTTTGGTTGTGTGTCGCATAGGCATGAAGAAACAGCGTAAGACATTTAACTGGGATTTATGGAAACTGAACGTGTTGTTATTAAAAGATGAACCCTTTTTAGAAGCAGTGCACGAGACCATTAATGAAGTGCTTATGGAAAAAACGGAAACTGTAGCAGAGAAATGGGAGTGTTTAAAGCAGAAGGTGAAAATGAAAGCGCTGGAAAGATCGAGCTCGCTAAAATTCGAAGCGCAAATAAGAGAAAGAAGTCTGAAGAAAACACTGCAGCAGCTGATAGCCCTCGAAAGTCGGGAGCCTGGGACTTGTAAAGACGAGGTGCGCAGTGTCAAAGAAAAGTTAGAACATTATGACAAAGAGCGTTATCAAGGCGCCTGGGTTCGCGCTCGAGCAAATGATCTTGTCGCGGGGGAGACGCCCACTAAAAGGGCGCTTGGTCTCGAAAAAAGCGCAAGGACGCCGAAACCACATTGATACGGTCTATTGCAACGGGACTCTCGCGAGCGACAATGAACCATTGGACGGGCCTTTTTTGCTTATTATCAGTCACTTTTTGCATTTCGAGAAGTGAATGTGCACGGTTTTAAAGAAGAGTTTCTTCAGCGCATGCCGCGGCTTAGCGACGACACAAAAAAAGCTTTTAGAAGGCAAAATAACGGAAGCCGAAGTGGAACGCGCGATTGGTCATTTGAACCCCGGAAAGTCACCGGGACCCGATGGCCTAACCGCTGCGTGGTATAAGACTTTTAGAAAAGAACTGTCCCCGGGGTTAGCAGAGCTGTTCAATGAGGCGTACGAACGGAAAACTCTGCCGCCTTCCTTTAGCAAAGCGCATACGATATTAATTCCTAAAACGGACGAAGTGGAAAAACTTAAACTGGTGACATCGTATAGGCCCATATCGCTGACCAATGTTGACTATAAGATTTTTATGAAGGTTCTGGCAGCGCGACTTCAAGGTGTCATTAAAGAAATTGTTGGAGAGCACCAAACCTGTGGAATTAAAGGCAGAGCTATTAGCTCAAACATTCACAAGATGCGGTGCGTGCTAGAGTGTTGTGACGAAGAGTTACTTCGCGTTGCAGTGCTCCAGATAGACCTGGAGAAAGCTTTTGATTGTGTGGCGCATGATATTTTGTTTGTCATCTTAGATCATATTAATATTGGTTCCATCATCAGGGAGGGAGTGGCCTTGGCGTACCAGAACTGCACAACACGTTTAGTTGTAAATAAGTCTTTGGGGGCCCCCATTCACGTAATGCGTTCTGTGCGTCAGGGCTGCCCCCTCAGTCCACTTTTGTTTTGTATTTACATAGAAACGATGTGTTTGACGATAAATGAAAACGATAAAATACGTGGCTTCAGCTTGGCGGCAGCTGAAGTTAAGCTGCTGGCGTATGCAGATGACATTGCGGTGTGTTGTACGAACAGAGAAAGTGTAGAGGAAACGATAAGTGTGGTGAAACATTTTTGTAACGTCACAGGGAGCCGCGTTAACTGGGGGAAATCTCTGGGGCTTTGGCACGGAAGGTGGTCTTCAAAACCGAAACATTTTGCGAACTTGTACTGGACGGAAACACCGACAAGGTACCTTGGTGTTCCCCTTGAATGTTATGAAGGCAGCGAAGATTATTGGTCGCGTCAAAGAAAAGAGACAAAGGAAAAAGCAGACAGGTGGAAAAGCACGAACCTGTCTGTTTTTGCTAGGGCAACTGTGTGCAACATGTTTTTTATCACTAAGCTCTGGTATGTGATGCAGGTGCTACATTGTTCAAGGATCAACGTGCAAAGGCTGCACAGAGTATTCGCAGTTTTTATATGGGGCTCGGAATGGGAAAGGTGCAGCCGGACCAATTTGTTCAGGCGCGTGAAGGACGGAGGTCTCGGTTTGGCGCACCTATTTGTGAGACAATTAGTAAATAGATTTTTGTTTTTCGGTGACGTCAGTGATCCGTTTTTGCGTACGGTATGCCAACGAAGGTTAGGTAGTGCCTTATCGGAACTGGTTGTCACTACTGAGAGCCGGCCCGTGACGTTGCGTGGCTATCTCAAGGAAGTGGTAGACAGTGTACGTTTTTTATCTGTTCGTTTTTCTTGGGATTATCTATCAAGTGTTAGAAGAAAAGAATTGTACAGAGATTTATGTGATATGGTTTTGCCAGTACCATTGTACAGGGCCATATACAGTGGAAGACCGGGACAGAATGTACTGAAGCGGGTGAAAAAGATGCAGGTACCTACAGGGGTGAAAACTTTTTTCTTTAAATTACACACAGGAACACTATCAGTAAAGACATTCACAGAAGAACGGGGCCTTTTTACACCATGGGGGGTCACACTGCTTGATATGTAAGAAGCCAGAAACAATAGACCATGTTTTTTTGCACTGTTGGGAAGGGGTACATTTTTGGGACATTTTGCAAAGGACACTAAAGAAAGATTTTCCATTGGATCCACACGGGATAAGGTATCTCGCAGTAAGGAATGATGATGGGGTCCCATTTGATGTAGTCATGTTGACCGGTCTCCACTGTATATGGCGTGCGCGAATGGCCGGATACCACTTCGACCCGGATGCTAAGCCAGCAGTAATTTATTTCAGGAAAAGCATGTCTGCATTCATTGAGTGCAGTAAAATACAGGAGATCGTGCCAGAATGGTTGTCAAGGTTTGAACCTCTGGCAACCCTTAGGTATTTTTAAGCGGACAACATCAGTCCAAATGGGACTGATGGCAATGCTTGTTCCTGTGTATTCTGTATCTGTATTCTATCCTTTGTATTCTGTGAGTGTGCAATGATTGCCCTGTACATTGTCCAAGCCAGGCAATAAAAAAAAAATCTCCTGGTTAGTATAGTGGCCAGTATCCCCGCCTGTCACGCGGGAGACCGGGGTTCGATTCCCCGACGGGGAGCGTTGTTTTTTTCTTTTCGCATGCATTTATTTCCCAGCGACTGATATTAGCATATTTCTCTCCTTCTCCGTATTTGAAGCCAGCGATGTTCTCGGCGCAATACTGCGGAATTAGTAACAACCTGGCACTCTATGTGGACACTGAAGCATCTCCTCGTTAGTATAGTGGCCAGTATCCCCGCCTGTCACGCGGGAGACCGGGGTTCCATTCCCCGACAGGGAGCGTTGTTCTTTTTTTTTATTTTCGCATGCATTTATTTCCCAGCGACTGATATTAGCATATTTCTCTCCTTCTCCGTATTTGAAGCCAGCGATGTTCTCGGCGCAATGCTGCGGAATTAGTAACAACCTGGCACTCTATGTGGACACTGAAGCATCTCCTCGTTAGTATAGTGGCCAGTATCCCCGCCTGTCACGCGGGAGACCGGGGTTCGATTCCCCGACGGGGAGCGTTGTTCTTTTCTTTTTTCTTTTCGCATGCATTTATTTCCCAGCGACTGATATTAGCATATTTCTCTCCTTCTCCGTATTTGAAGCCAGCGATGTTCTCGGCGCAATACTGCGGAATTAGTAACAACCTGGCACTCTATGTGGACACTGAAGCATCTCCTCGTTAGTATAGTGGCCAGTATCCCCGCCTGTCACGCGGGAGACCGGGGTTCGATTCCCCGACGGGGAGCGTTGTTCTTTTTTTTAAAGACGATAGTCTTTCTTGGGATACCTAAACGGAGAAATTTTGGTCTGTCTGCCTGTCTGTCTGTTTGTCTGTTTGTCGGCACGTCGCACGATTCATCTAGTTGGCCAAATTTTAACCCCCTGCCTTACGACCTCCAATGTTGATCGAGCAGCATGTGTTCATACGGGTGAGCGTGGGCAATTAAAATCAAATATTACGCATACCTGCGGCACAACATCAATACCTTAGTACTATTCACAGTGTTCCTTTAAAACAAAATCTATAGATACGTAATTATAAAGATCATAGTGTTTATTACGCGGCGCTGAAAACGCGGCGCTGAAAATGCGCCGCTGTGTACAAGACAAGTCTCCGCCCAGTGATTTAACTTCGACGCGTCGTGCTGCCACCTGGCAGCAGCATAGTTCAACACAAGCCGATGTTTCCCGGTAGCGCTGTAGATGGCGTCCTCTTCTGTTTTATCAATGCCAGCCAGATGCGGCTGATTCATCGTAGAAGAGCGCTGTCTCAGGCAAGGCAAAACATATATGGCCGCTTGATGAAATACGACCCACTCTACAAGACATGATCAGAGAACGCAGAGAAAAGACCGACGACCAAATTTCAGCGGAGAAACGCCGGCGTCCGTCTAAGCGTGCCCGGAAAACGTCCGAAAAACGAGCCCAGCGGCTAGCCCAGCTATTAAATTGTGGTACTCATGCCGCTCATGCAGTGCAGTCGGCACAAGACTATCGTCTTTCGATGACATTTGCAGCGAAGCACGCAGATACGCGGCCAATTTTTTTCTTTTCGCATGCATTTATTTCCCAGCGACTGATATTAGCATATTTCTCTCCTTCTCCGTAATTGAAGCCAGCGATGTTCTCGGCGCAATACTGCGGAATTAGTAACAACATGACACTCTATGTGGACACTGAAGCATCTCCTCGTTAGTATAGTGGCCAGTATCCCCGCCTGTCACGCGGGAGACCGGGGTTCGATTCCCCCGACGGGGAGCGTTGTTCTTTTTTTTTCTTTTCGCATGCATTTATTTCCCAGCGACTGATATTAGCATATTTGTCTCCTTCTCCGTAATTGAAGCCAGCGATGTTCTCGGCGCAATACCGCGGAATTAGTAACAACATGACACTCTATGTGGACACTGAAGCATCTCCTCGTTAGTATAGTGGCCAGTATCCCCGCCTGTCACGCGGGAGACCGGGGTTCGATTCCCCGACGGGGAGCGTTGTTCTTTTTTTTTTTCTTTTCGCATGCATTTATTTCCCAGCGACTGATATTAGCATATTTCTCTCCTTCTCCGTATTTGAAGCCAGCGATGTTCTCGGCGCAATACTGCGGAATTAGTAACAACATGACACTCTATGTGGACACAAGCATCTCCTCGTTAGTATAGTGGCCAGTATCCCCGCCTGTCACGCGGGAGACCGGGGTTCGATTCCCCGACGGGGAGCGTTGTTCTTTTTTTTTCTTTTCGCATGCATTTATTTCCCAGCGACTGATATTAGCATATTTCTCTCCTTCTCCGTATTTGAAGCCAGCGATGTTCTCGTGGCAATGCTGCGGAATTAGTAACAACCTGGCACTCTATGTGGACACTGAAGCATCTCCTCGTTAGTATAGTGGCCAGTATCCCCGCCTGTCACGCGGGAGACCGGGGTTCGATTCCCCGACGGGGAGCGTTGTTCTTTTTTTTTCTTTTCGCATGCATTTATTTCC
The DNA here is from genome assembly GCA_030522465.1 of Rhipicephalus appendiculatus. Classification (NCBI taxonomy): domain Eukaryota; kingdom Metazoa; phylum Arthropoda; class Arachnida; order Ixodida; family Ixodidae; genus Rhipicephalus; species Rhipicephalus appendiculatus. The sequence continues at coordinate 40,797 of JALIZH010018975.1, forward strand.
CAGCGAC
>JALIZH010018976.1:0-115931 GCA_030522465.1 Rhipicephalus appendiculatus
GAGTAACAGTGCGACTGAGTTAGAGCACGATTGAGTTAGAGTACGAATCAGTTACTGCACTATTGAGTTACAGTGCAACTAAGTAACAGTGCGACTAGGTAACAGTGCGGCTGAGTTACAATGCGAGCTACTTAGAGTACGACTGAGTTAGAGTGCGATTGAGTTAGAGGGCGAATGAGTTACAGTGCGACTGAGTTACAGTGCTACTGAGTTACAGTGTGGCTGAGTAACAATGCGAGTGAGAGTACGACCACGGCCGCTGGATATATGGTACGACTGAGAGTACGAATGAGTTACATTGTGCTGAGTCACAGTGCGATTTAGTTGGAGTGCTACTGAGTCGGAGTACGACTGAGTTAGAGTACGAATGAGTTACAGTGTGACGGAGTTACAGTGCGGCTGAGCTTCAGTCGTAAAGCTTAGATCGGTTAACCTTAATGTCATCACTGCTTACGGTAATATCATCTCCTTGCAGTACTACCAAGGTCCCTCCGAGCCCATCCGTGGAATCCAAAGCCTGCAGTGGGCGGCCTGCTACGCCGACGACACTGAGCCGACGCGGAATCTGGTTTGCTGGTAATGATTTGCTTCTTAGATATCGCTACCTTCAACACGCCCGTCACTTTCTCGTGTTTAAGCGAGTGACATATAGAGAGCATTTTAATGCGTTAGGAAAGGGAAAATGAAAAGAGAAATGTGCATAGAATAGCAAGGCGATGTGGCTAGAGGTCTGTGTACTGCGCGATTTCAGTGTTCGTTAAGGAAACCGATGTGGTCTTAATTATCTGCAGCCCTCCGATACGGCGTTTCTCGTAGCCTAAGTTTCTTCGGGACGATAACCCCTATAAGTCTAACCTAACCGTAATTTAGCTCAATGCAAAAAAAGAAAACAAGAAAGTTGGTGCCCTGTCTTCCTCCTTTTTCTCCTATAATCTATTTTTTTTTACATAACTTTTGTTAAAAACGAAGTCACTCAACATAGTACTGTGTAAAAATTGTCTGAAGCTTGCAATGTGTAGCCTACCGTAATTACTCGTTAAATACCAGCACTCTTTGGTGGACGTTGTCTAATGTTAGCTAATATTATATAGCGTTGGCTATAATTTCGGTCGACGGTAATCAGAAGTCATTAAACGCTAATCAAGCATAGCAGCATGCACAAATTCATTCTATCCTGAAGTGTGGACCGGAAGTGGGTTAAGTATAGACCGGGATTTAGTGAACTCTGATCGGAACTTGTCAACAAGAGGGTGGTAAAGACCTGAAGTAGAAACCGGAAATGTGTATCCGAACTTCCCGTGACGGACCGAAAGTGGTGTGACTGAGGTTAGGTATAATAAACCGAAAGTCACGTTAAGGAAGTAAGAAATGACGTCGATATAAGAATTGCTAGGTTTTTACGTCCCAACACCACGATATCATTACGGGAGACGACGCCATAGTGGAGGGCTCAGGTAATTTCTACCACATTGGGGTTCTTTAACGTGCACTGAAAACGCACAGTACACGGGCCTCTAGCATTTAATGCGGCATTCGCGGCCTGGATTCGATCCCGCGACCTTCGGGTAAGTAGCAGGGCACCATAAACACTCGACCACCGCGGATGGCAGAAACGACGCCAAGGTGACGAGAAAGACGTTGCCATTTCACGCTATTCTTAGAGATTTACAACTGAATAGCTGTTTACATCATTTTTAACGGTGAAGTATATTCATTTTTGCAAATGAGTTCTGCGGAATCCCGCAAGGTGGCGGAAGGGTTAAGAAAGGGAAAATAGACAACCACCTGTACACCCGGACATTTTCCCTTTCTTAACCCTTCCGCCACCTTGCGGGATTCCGCAGAACTCATTTGCAATACTCATGGCCTCCGAGATTAGCCGGCGGCGCGCCTTTTCGGCTAATCTCGGAGGCCACGCAATACTTGTGTACATGTGCTTCGAGTTGTCGATGAATTCGCCCTCGCGCTGCCAATTACTAGCTTCCTCGTTAGCTCAGTTGGTAGAGCGACCGCCCCGGAAAGGCGTTGGTCCCTGGTTCGAACCCCGGACCAGGACGAATTTTTCGGCCACTAAGATGTTTTTCTTCTGGAGCGACCGCCCCGGAAAGGCGTTGGTCCCTGGTTCGAACCCCGGACCAGGACGAATTTTTCGGCCACTAAGATGTTTTTTCTTTCTGAGAAATCCGTATGGATTTCCTTGTGGCTTCGTGCTACAAACGGGTGGTTGTCTATTTTCCCTTTCCATGTTCACTTTTGTTCCTCACATTTTTCAGACACCATGTGGGACATGGGTTATGGTACCTGGAAGTCGCTGCCACTCAGAATCACCTCTGGATCGCAGACGGTTGACGTCATGATGCTGCAGCCTTATTCAGGCGAAGACGATGATCTCTTAAAGGCAAGCAGCTTCCCATACTGCCGATAACAAACTGCTTTTAGGAGCTTGCTCGGCAAGCTTCTTATGCTCGCGCCTTGTCCGGCGGCGGCGGCGATGGCAGCGGGCGTGTACACGCCGCTAAAGGCGCCGGCTTTCCGGTGATTTTAAGAATGCTCACTAGATGGCGGCGCCGCTCAAGGCGACGCACACCACTCTCAGCACGTGCGCTTCCTTTCTCTTCACCGGGAGCTCACGCAGTGAACACTCTTCGTTACCGCTCGGCCGCATGAATACCGCACAAGCCATGCAAGGCAGCAGAGTGGCGGGCTCGCTACGAGCAGCAGCTGTTTTCTTTTTTTTTTTTTTTTTCAGAGCGTAATATGGCGGCATAGGCCTAAATGCTGCGGTTAAGTTATGAACAGCTCTCAATTCATGCAGCCAAGATCGTCGAAACAGATTAAGATGAGATAAAACAGTTTCTTCATTGTTTCCCTTTAAAAGTCGACTACGATAATCTATTTGAAAATCAATATCAATTTATTTATTTTTCATTCATGCATAAACTTGAGTGAAAGAACTGTTGGGCCAGTAGGCTAGTATGGGCCCATAATAAACATAGCGTACATATAGTAGCGGCTGAAATGTTTAGCGCATATCTCCTTCCGAGATCGTCCCACTTGCCATTTGTGTCGTGCTCTTCTCCGTGATTTGCACACTCCCACGTGATGTGACAAATTTTTTTGGTGTTGCTCGACACCACGGTCATCCATCTCTACACGCTGTTGGGTAGATCAGGTGGAGTGTGCGCTGATTTATACATACTATAAGTTTTCATCTGTAATCTTCGTAGCACGTACGGTTGCCTCAGCTACTTTGATTGCTATGTAAAATCCACCACTTTGAATGTTCGGGTGCTTCGAATATTCGAACGAATATTACAGTATTCGAGTTCGCTTGGACACGAATTCAGATAATTCGAAATTTAGAAGTATTCGAAATGAACGAATATACGTATATGTGAACGTATATGACCCCGCTGTAAAGGTGGTTTCACTGCAGTTTAGAGGTGCTATGCCATGAAATTACCCATATAAAAAATGCGCACTGCCGCAAAGCCACACTTCAAGGTTAAATGTACAGCCGCGGCCACGTCTGTGTAGAGCGCGCGAGCAGCCGGTTTTTGCTCTGCGGGGCGACACCTTGAGGCAGTTTCGGGCTCTGGACGTGGTCAGCCTGACTAGTAGGCCGCGCATGCTCCTGACACATCAAGTGAGAGCCCGAAACTGCGTCAAGGTGTCGCCCCGCAGAGCAAAAACCGGCTGCTCGCGCGCTCTACAAAGACGTGGCCGCGGCTGTACATGCTACCTTCCCCTCAATTCATTATTTTCGAAGTTTAAAAGTGTATTATACGGGCTTATACGCTCTAAGTATAGTAATTTATAAAACGTAGTAATGTACCGGTTATAACTTTCACCCTACTGCTATAAAAATCTTGCTACAACACAAAATTGTTCCGACTTCCCTTCGACTAAAGAAAGTGACATTCACACAAGCCTAATTCCTATTCTTAAATATATTGTGCAAGTTAGTTGAGCCACGACAAAAATTTTAATTTTTCTCCATAATATGTGATATATTCTATTCGAACTATTCGATTTGAAATTATTCAACCCAATCACTGTCCGCTTCGTATTCGCTTCGAACCTAAAGCGTAGTATTCGCCCATCCCTAAAAAAGACGTCTCGGCTCCCTTACGGGCAGGGTTGCCGTTGGTGGCTACTTTGCGCCAAATTGGCTACTTTTGGATCCCGTTGGCGACGAAAATTTCCAGTTGGTGCCATGGCTCTTTTTTAAACTTGTGGTTTTACTTATTTAAAATGGTTTTATTGATCAATAGTAAATACTCTGTTGATAATACCGCTTCTGTTATATTTGGCTAGAAGTTCGGCGATAATATCAAATGACATGGCTACTTTGGCTACTTTTGGCGTGAGTTCTGGCGCCTTTTCATGTCCACCCAACGGCAACCCTGCTTACGGGAGCCTTGCTCACCCAACAGCGCTCCCGTCAGGGGAGTCGAAACGTCTATATCTTATTATTTTATGTTCTGTGTTCTTTTACTTCTCATGACGTCACTTCCCGACCAGACTGACTTCCGTCTAAACCTCGACTTCATGGGTTAACGTCTCGCTTACGATAAAACTTCCAGATCCCCCCTCGGCAGAGGATGCAAGCGTCTGGCCCGGGGTCTCCCGCTTCCACCAAATTTCGCCAACCTGGATCTCGAATTTCACGTCGAAATCGCCTTCAGCAACCCCACGGTTTTGGGCACAACGCACTTCGTGTCACACCTGGAGGTGAGTATGGTGACGTGACTACCCGCACTTGCACTTCGTGTTGACAATAAAGAGGCTTGGGAACATTAAAGGGACACTAAGGAGAACACTGCTATTAGTAGTAAATTGCCACTATTACTACTAATAACACTATTAATAATTACAACTAATAATTGGACACTATTATTAGTAGTAAATTGCTCTTTCACAATGCTAAAATCCCCACGCATGCCGCAAGGAGACGCTTAGTAAATGAGATATAGAGAGAGAGAAATAGATGAAAAGGAAAAGGCAGAGAGGCAGTGGCGTAGCCACGGGGTGGCAAACCCCCCCCCCCCCCGAAATTTTTTTTTGACATAGCATGCAGAGCACAAAATGACACTCGACCACATCTGCCTGCCCGGGCCCCACTTCTTATCAAAGTGGTGCCCCCCCCCCCCCCCTTTTTTTTTTCCCGAAAAACATTCTGCCTGCACCCCTGCAGGGAGGTTAACCCGGTAGAAGAACCGGTTTGCTACCCTGCACAGGGGCGGGGAAATAGGGATAAGAAAGAGGATAGAGAGAGAGAGCAATAATTTTTTTTTTAAATTGGCTGTGGCGCAACTCAGTTATGCCTGGCTGTGCTTAGCGAGAGGTCCATTGCTCGGCGTATCGAACAGAGACGGCAGAGTGATGCAGCTCGGAGAGCGGCGCGCCTAGCCGCCGATACAACGCAGTTGGACGCCGTGAAGGCTCGCCGTGCGACGGACCATCTGATTCGGCTCACTGCCTCCTCTTGGTTTCGTTCCGACGGCGAAGCCTGGCTTCTTTCAGTCTCTCCGACTCACTTTTCTTATCTGCCGACGAATTCCACCTAGCCGCGCCTTCTATATATACGATGCAACGCCGGCTCCTCTTCTGTTGTTGCAACGCGGTTTCACCGGCTCTTCCTCTGACGTCATGCCAGATGGCGCGGTGAGCGGCGCTGCCAGCTGCGGCGGTTGCTAGGCAACGGCTCAGCTCGCGGTGTGGCCACCGGCCACAGCGAAACGGCGAGAATGCGGCCAATGTAGCTTTCGCTACAGAAAAAAGAGAGAGAGTGCATACATACACACACATGCAGGACGTTCCAGTCAGAGTCGTGCGGAGAGGCCGGTTGAACTCAGAAAGCGTAGTAGCGCCTGCAAAGCATTCTTCCGTATATGGAGCTGGATTCTTTCTTCCGCTGGTAAGCGAGACAACGCCCAAAAGGGAGATGCGGGTGGTGATGCCACCTTGAAGTTGCCGCACCGATCCCCGTGACGTCATAGGCTTTGACGGCGTCCACTAGTGCCCACGTATTCATCTTAAAAACAGCGCAACAACACGAGGGCGAAGAAGGTGTATTGTTGCGCCATTTTCAAGATGAATACCAACCAACTTGCCCAAATCTCGGTTCTCCTAGGGCCTACGAAGTTCCTAATCGATCAAATATGTCCAAAGTGCATTGCCTCCCGAGGAGGCTAGAGACTTAGCATGCCGAGTTTCAGAACAGTAGCCGAGCCAGAGTTGCCGAAATAAGAATAAAACATTTGGGAAACTGTGGCATCATGTGCAGAGTTTAAAAATGACATTTTGACCTTGATTAGCAAGCCTATGATGGCGAAATTAGCGACAATAGAGTCTTCAGAACATAATTTATCAGTCTAAACTGACTAACTGTTTCCCTTTAGTGTCCCTTCAGCGTTTGAGGACCAAATTGAACACGAAGAGAATAATCCCAGAATCTAATCGCAAATCAGACAATATCAAACGTTTTATTTCGTTGTTCCGAAAAGGATATGTGAAATATCAAGAGCTGTTCCCACCAATAACGTAAAATGATGTTCTCATCCCGGTATTAACAGTATTCGCTAGTTTTAGTGATTACAATGAACTCTAGAAATATTTTGCTATGAGCAGGAATGAAGCATTAGTAACAAGTATGTTCGCACACCCGGGGTTATCAGGAGCACTCGAATGATCGCAGTAGTATTCGATCCCGCGGCCTTCCTCCTGAGCGACTGACATCGTTCGCTCTAAATTGTGTGCAGATCCTATCGCGACAATAGTGGCGATCTCCGATTACGTGTTGAAAGATGTTTATCGCATCTTGAAGCACGAAAGATGCAACGTTTTTGTTTGTATCTTTAAATAGTTACGAGACTAAGTCGGTGAGGGTTTTTTTTTTTTTTTTTTCTCCAGAGATCGCGCTATGTACATGATTTTTCTACTGCAACGGATTCGATCCTCAGTAACTGTAGATTTGTCATCTAAAAAGCAGCAGAGCGTATCCCTTTGGGGTGTTAAGCAGGAAGACCTCTTCTGGAAACTTGTGACCTCACTTGTAACGCGGGGTAACTTCCGCTGAATTAAGGGTGAAAGTTATGCGGAACTATGCCTTGCGAAACTCATAGTTCTACACTATGGGTTACAAAACTACGTGCTACTACGAAGTACCACTTTTTAGCTATATTAATGTGAATTTTTGGGGTTCCAAGTCTCAAAACTTGGATATGATTATGAGGGGCGTGGTAGTACGGGGCTGCGGAAATTTAGACCACATGGGGTTTTTTAACATGCATCTACACAGGCTCCTAGCATTACATGGGCTTCTAGCATTGCGCCTCCATAGAAACGCGGCCGCTGCGGCCGGGATTCGATCCCGCGACCTTCGGATCAGCAGTCGAGCACCATAACCTCTAGACAATCGCGGCGAGTATGTAGTGCATAATATTTGATAATGCTCGGAGTGGTATGGAACTAAATATCTCGACTCGGTTCCTCATTTATCAGGTCATTCGCAACGTCAAGAACAATCTGCTCAGCGTGACCACGGAGGACTGGAAGTCGGCCAGCACAGAAGACAACTCCCCTCTTGTCAACATGGAACATATCTACGATTACGCCAACGGTGAGTAAGGACAAACGAATGGACATAGTAGTTTTGTTCTTACTGCATAGCGGCCTACCTATAGCGCGCCCTGTAGCCGGCACTTGGAACCCTTGACTAGAGATGGCAAAATGAAATTGCATTGCTGATTTGCTAATAATTAGTAATTTAATTACAAATTACAGCTGTCAATAGATCGGCCATTTCTGTTCGCTGAGCCTTGCACCCTACGCCGCATTTTACACCTGTCGCTGCGTGGAGCAACGGACAGGGTTGCTGTTGGTGGCTACTTTGCGCCAAATTGGCTACTTTTGGACCCCATTGTCGACAAAAATTTCCAGTTGGCGCCATGGCTCTTTTTTAAACTTGTGGTTTTACTTATTCAAGATGGTTTTATTTATTCATCAATAGTAAATGCACTGTTGATAATACCGCTTCTGTTCTATTTGGCTAGAAATTCGGCGATAATATCAAATGACATGGCTACTTTGGCTACTTTTGGCGTGAGTTCTGGCGCCTTTTCATGTCTACCCTACGGCAACCCTGGCAGCGGACAACTCCCGCAGCGCGGAGTGCAGGTGTACCCGCGCTTTTCACCTACACCTCCTCACCCCTTTACGGTGCGCTCGCCTCATGGATGTCCTAATCCCCTTTAATGCCCCACTGTCCCTAACCCCCCGTCTCAATTTTTGAGTGTATAACCCCAGGAAGGGAACCTATCAGGATCCCGTAAGCAGGCTCAGCCTCCCCCCACCCCGAAAAAATCCTGTATCAGCACCGCCTCAACCAGTCCCTCTCCCTAGCCAGTGCACTAAGAGGGCGCGTTCCCTCTGATCGCGCAGCGTACCTCGAACGGGTCGCGATAAATTCTCGGACTTTGGACTTTACATGAAATATGAAAGCAATGGAAGCTTGTCGTTCTGGGTGTCCCTGTAATTGCGAGTGCTATAAAAGAACTCCTGGTGTTCCGGTTGAGTTGTCAATCCTCCTACAGACACTCAGGCGTCGCGAGGCGAAAATTCACAGTGGTTGATGCGACTAAGTTAGATACGTGATGGGTTTTGTAACACATGCCATAAAACAAGGAATGGAGGAGAGTTTCCACGAAGCGAAAACCGTAAGCTGTTAGAGCGTGGGTTTATGTGATTAGCTGGCAAGCTCACGTGCATCGTCGTCATCATATATCATCATTCAGCACCATCATCATCATTATCATTTTTAGCGTCATTATCGCTTAATATTAGCATCATTTCGAGCATCATGGATGGATGGATGCTATGAGCATCCATCCAGCCTGGTGACAGGTGCGCCACCAGGCTCGAAAAAAAAAAAAAAAAAAAGCTTTCCGTTTTTTCTTGTTTTTGTTTTTTTTGTTTGTTTTTTTTTTGGGGGGGGGGGGTGCGGGGAAGGGGGGGGGGGATTGGGGTATTTGGCCGAATGCCTTGTCTACTTCGATTAAATTTATCTTACTAATGAAAAAAAAAAGCCGTACATTCATAGACAAGTTCTCTGCCCCGGCATCATCATCATTATCAACATGAGCGCCCCCAGCGCGGTGAGGCGGAGAGCCTGCGCCCCTGCGTGACACCGGACAGACATGAAGACGGCGGTTGACAGCTCTGCTGTTAAACTCGCAGGTCACGTGTACAGCTACGTCGACACCAACGGCTTTGTTGGCTGCAAAATCGAAGCCCGTGACAACGCGGCACCCACCGTCGAGTTTCCGGACAAAAACAAAGTCAACTTGCTGCAGACCATACTGCCTACATACGACGTCCTTAAGAACGCGAGCTACCTCGGAATCGTAAGTGCTAATAGCATAATGTAGAAACGTTGAGTTTGAGAGCCTAGCTAGCTTTCAGTGCTCTATATTTCGGTAAAACAATACCCCGCCCAGGTGACTGAAGCACGGCAGCCAATTGCCTCCACGGCTAAAGTAATTCCCGCTCATGGTGTAGGGCGTCAGGACGTGGCCTCAGCGATTACCTCCGGCAATACGCCGTTGCTGCGGCGTGTTGCCGCAGACAATCTCGGAGGCAATGGTCAGGGCCACCATGCCGCCCGGCTCATGACGTCAGCCTAAAACTCGCGCCCATTGGGGCAAGATTGTATCAACCCGCCTTTGAGGTGTAATTGTCTCTGGCTCGTATACTTGCACCCGGCTATTGTCCTGTCAAAGTATGCAAACGTTCAGATTTGAAACGTGGAGTAGTTCTTACAATGCAGTGTGAAAGTTCATTGATTGTTGACCTTACCTTCAATTTTAATGTCACGCATTTGAAAATATGAATTCCACTAAAGACAACACAAGTACAGAAGGCGGTCTCCTAGGAATAACTACACGATGAACAGGATCGTGTTTTCCCGAGACCAGTAGACTTAGTATTGATTGATTGATTGATTGATTGATTGATTGATTGATTGATTGATTGATTGATTGATTGATTGATTGATTGATTGATTGATTGATTGATTGATTGATCAGCATGAGGTCCGTGGCATGCCTGTGCACATCTTCGAGCTGGTGACCGGCCCAATGTCGGTGGGAAATGCCAACCTCGGCCACGCTGTGCTCACCTACGCCTTCCTTACGGTAAGTGAACAGCGACGCGAGTTTTCATGTTGCACCCGACAGGAATGTGTCCCCAGGATTTGTTAATCAGTGAGTAGTACATTATCAGTTATGTGCACATGGAATCATATAATAGCCATATCTTTAACGAGGTTTGGAATCGCCTCCAGCCTGTGTAGTAAGGGTTGGGTGGTTTCAGTGGGAGGAAGGCTTGGCCAGCTACAACCTCGACGATCAGCCAAGGCTGCTTGCGAGAGCCCATACAATACAAAATTGGATTTAGGCAGTCTATAGACTGTCTAAAAATAAACTTAGAGAGTGTATAGACAGTCTAAATCAATTTTTGTAAGACGCTGCAAGAGCTGAAGGTATCCTGTACGAAGGGCGCCATTTTTAAGCTACCTCCTAAAAAGATATATGGCGTTTTGTTGTTTTCTTTTTTTTTTTTTTCAAAAAGAACCAGCACTTTAACTGAAACAGAGAAAAACGCACTTTTTTGCGACTGAAAATATGGTGGGGCCTGCTCCAACAATTATTTACCAGTGTTTTCCTGTACCCTAAATACCTCAAATCTATATTGCGGCTAAAATCTATATAGCCCCCTATCGTCGGTATTTAGGAGTAAAATTTGTATTTGGCTCTTATAGATTGGAACAATTCATTAGGGCTTGAATTAGCCAGTAAAAGAAGTCTGAAACGATTCGAATGGACGGTATAGGAATATTCTGCGATAAAATTAACATCATCCGTGTGCTTCCGTCGGGCTTAATGGTGATGAGTAGACTTGAAGAGCGAGTGATCCATCCTGGCAAAAGGTGGACTGTCGGCAGCCTCTTCTTGTTCTTGGAATCTATTTAAGGCCTTGAAAAGTGCTCCGGCTCTTCTCCTTCTTCTGAACTTGTTTTATGCCCTGCCGTTTCGCATCACTTCTTCTTCAAGGAATAAATCGGTGCCCAATATCTTCATTTCATATGTCTTTTATTTCAAGTTTACCATCTTGGAGTCGAAGAAGGACATGATACTGTAGCACTAAACTCGAAAAGAAACACTAAGAGGCCGAAATGTGAAGAAGAGTCGGCCTCTTACTCTTTGTATTCTAGTTTTGCCCTACAACTTCATATCCTTTCAGTAAGTGCCAACTCACGCCAAAAAAATAATAAATAATAATAATAATAATAATAATAATAATAATAACAATAATAATAATTGTGGAACGTAAACACAATAGCAACGCAACTAGGACACAAATGAAACAGATTGGATGAGACTATATTGGTTGTTTTGGTCCCAATGGTTGACGCAGCGCTGGTTTAATGAATGCGGCTCAGTTTGATTGAAACAGATGCAGGATTTCGCTCATTTTTTGATTGGAAACTGCCTTTTTGAGTTCACGTTACAATCAGGAATTGCTCCATTTTAATTTCAACTGTTTTAGAAGCTAAAGATACTTAGGCGCGCTTTACGCTCCCGTGAAATCAGCCTAGTTTCGGTTTCTGCATTTGGCTCTTAAAAAAAAAAAAAAGAAACGCCACATATGTTTGTTCTCTCTTACGCACATTTTCTCCGTATTTTTACGAAGTACTCCGTATTTTTAATACGTTAGCATTACGAGGTATGTTCTACCAAAATGTTGAAGCGGACTCTGCCGCTCAAACACCGCTTCTTGATACTGAATCTTCTCTCTTTATTTTTTTTACTTCTCCACATCTTCATCGCAGGAAAATGACTACATTTTGGACACCGCGGTCGACCACAGAAACCTGCCGGTTCAAGTCACCATGCACGCCTACGGCGTTAACAAGAAGGTTAGCAGCAATTGGGTTTGGCATGGCTCCATGTGATTGTCGTAGTCGTTTTTATATATGTTGCTATGTAGTCGTAGCAGTCTGGCTTATTTTTATTTCATCAAATCAAATGAAGCAACACGGACTGCAGAATCATTTCTGTCGCCTTAATTGCTGCGTCATCGTAGTCCACGGAACGACCGGCAAGAAAGACTCGGGCCATGCGTTTGTCTTTCACATCACACTGTCGCAAATCTGTTAATATAAAAAATCACGGCCATCGACGACAGGCCTCGCACGCGGATCGATGTTTTCGCATGCGTGCTCCGTGCGACGGAGATGGCCGGCTCGCTTCATCTCTGCTTCAGCCGCGTTCGTAGCCAGCTCTCGCGCGCTTTCATTACTGGCGCGTAGAACATACGATTCGCGGGGCGATGTCATCGATTTGGACTTTATAAGGAGCATGACGGCGACGGCGAAAACTCACCGAGAGTGTGCATATAATTGCTGTCGCAAAAAAAAACTAACGACGAAGTCATTTTGTGATAGTCATACTGATCGGATACTTCCTTTTTAAAGTATATAGTGGGAGCAATATGAGCTGGAACACTGAAATTACCTTTTAAAAGTAACAGTGGCTAAATGCAACTCGCTAAATGCACTGTTCATGACACTAAATTCTGCTCAGCCAGCATTCTACCAGCAGAAATGTATCATTCAACCATTTATTTCTGATGAAAAAATCCGTAAACAGGGGTAGTGTGCTCGAGCACACAACCCCTGTTTACGGATTTTTTCATCGCAAGCTTCCATCTTCCCCTTCCAACCATAATTTATGTTTGTTAGTACTTGCGGTTGTATGTATGCGTGTATATACACGCGCAAAATTGAAAATTTTCAAGGGGGGAAGAGGAGGGATGTGGTTCGAAACCCCCCCAGCACCCCCCCCCCCTGGCAAAGCCAGTGGTGACGTTAATACCAGTACATTACAAGTAATGGTTGAACAAACGTAAATTCAGCGTTCCAGTTTATATGATATTGCTCGCGACAGTACATGGCCTTTAGTTTCATTATTATCAAATCATTTAAGCTAACAACGATAACAGGGAATCAAATGAAGTGTTTGTGTGTGTTTCTAATCACCACACAAGTTGCATAAGTAGCCGGGGGGGGGGCATGATTGAAGGAGGAGAGGGGTGGCTATCCTCATAATCCCCCCCCCCCCCCCCCCCCATCCTACCCAGAAACCTACCCCTTTCCGAGTTTGCGCTTTGCGTGCTATCTCTAGCAAAGGACATGTTCAGTTCGTAATGAGAAAAACAGCCTGATTATTATACCCTGTTTTTTTTATTTCTTCCCTACAGCCATACTTCTACTTCTACGCGAACATCCACGACATAACGACTACCGTGACGGACTTGAACGAGAAGCTGAGCGTGAAGAACTGCTACAACGAGAACGACTCGGAGTACACCTGGGTTCAGCTCGGCTTTCCAGGTAATTGCCGGTGTGCTAACAACAAACCTCGAGGATCGAGTACAGCGAAAAAAAAAAGAAAGCCAGTTCCTCCTCAAGTGAACTTGAATGCCTAGAGTTGCGCGACTGAGACACAGACGCAAGAAAAGGACATGATTAGACGCACAAAGCGCAGTCTAAGGCATTCTAATGGCAAACCATCAGGCCCAAATCGCAACTCCAGTGAACACTGCACGAGCTGCGGAGCATTGATTCACCTGTGTTTCCCTTGTGTTTATCTACTCTTTTCTGCAGCGCTAGGTGCGCTATGGCAGGAGGGGGGGGTACAAAGATACGCGGAACAAACAGAAATGAAAATTATGTAAACAGGTAAAATAATACAGATGTGTGTTTATACAAGGCAAAAAGTGCACAAACATGTGATGAGCATGAACAAAAAATAGAACAAAGAAACAATGCAACTCAAAAGCTAACACCAATGACAAGTAGACGAGGGTATGTTACAGACGCATGTCATGAATGTCGGCTACAAAATTTTCTTGTAACTATCTGATTTGTTTTGCGATTGTGTATTCTCCGTTCTATGGTCTCCTTTATACTGTCTGCTGCTCCGAGAGCAGTGCGTCTAACTGCAGATGCTGGCGTTTCGCTGTCGCTTCGCTGGCTCGGACACACGAATTAGCCCTTCGGCGACGCTGACGTTCTCGGGCGAGCGCACGCTGATGTTCCAAACGCGCATTTTGTTCAGCTTACGTGCATCAAACGTGGGACCCTGCGTGACGCCAGTGCGATACATGAGACGACGACAGGACGCTCCTTTAAACTGATCCACCATTAAAAGCGCAGATGGCTGCTGTCATCATGATAAGGCAGAATTTCAGGCGAAGTTGGAAGCTTGAAAAGATGAAAAATCCTTGAACACGCAGGAAGGAAGCAAACAGAAAGGGAGAAGGCAGGGAGGTTAACCAGGAAGACTTCCGGTTGGCTACTCTACACTGGGGGATTAGGGAAGGGGAATAGAAAGAGGAGAGAGGAGGGAAGAGAAGGAAAAGAGAGGCAGTGAAATTCAGTGCAGCGTGTGGAACTGCCGCAAGTTATAGGCGTTCACACAAGCCCGTCGTCCTCAAAAAGCACAAGAGGGCTTTCACTGCCTTGTGGGCTGCCTACGTTTGGCCATAGTCCCTTCAATAGCGGTTTGGCCAAGTGGTCCTGTCTTCTTCAAGGCTCTAGCGGCCTACATTGGCTCGTGTGTGTGCATCCTTCTTACACTGTCCCCCCAATCAAAGTAGAAGGGAAGGGAGAGGGCCAATGCGCGAGTGGCTCCCTCCTGAGAGACCCGTATCTACATAAGCGTGCGCAGGGTTCCCCTTCAGGGGGGGGGGGGGGGCGGAGGTTCGTCGCAACGGCCCCCCCCTCCCTATATGTCAATGTATGGGGCTGACTTTGCGCCCCCCAGTCAGCCGGTTCCATTTCTTGTTGCGAGTTATCACTTGCAACAAGAAATGGAACCGGCTGACTTCACTGCAAAATTTTCCATTTGATGTGGTCTTCTTGCTCTCTCCCTTCCCTTCTACGTTGATTGGGGAACAATGTACGAAAGATGCACATACACGCGCCAATGTAGGCCGTTGGAGCCTTGAAGAAGACAGGACCACTTGGCCAAACGCAGGCTCCTGCGATATCCCCGTGTTCAAAGGATTTTTAATTACTGTGATCATGGTGATGGTCAAACTGCAAACCGCACTAAATGACAAGAACGCATAAGATGGGACGCAGAACACAGGCCCGTAGCGCTGACTACTAACGCGCTTGTGAGTTCACAGTCAGCTTATGATGAAAGTTGATAGTCCCCGATGATAATGAGCGGTGATGGGTTGGTAGTCAGCGCCTCTTTGCGTGGTTGTTGTGTGACTTTTCTGGGTTGTTGTATTTCGCGCTGTTTGAAGAAAATTGAATATGAAGAACTAACTAAACGAAGCTTTCACCTTCTTAGTCATCCCTCATGGCACCGACGGGACCACTGCGCATGCGCTCTGAACGCCATGAAATCTGTCTCTAATTGCATCTTATATAGAGCGTCGCAAACAAGCTTTTTTTTCCTTTTTTTTTCTTTTTACTGTATGGTGCTGTCTATGCATAAAAGACAGCTACCGAAGGCGTAAGTGTGTTCCGAGTCTGAGGAAGTCTTGGAGCTCGCCGATATCTTTCCTATTTTCGTCTTCGTTCTTTTTACGTACTTTTTTTTATCACCTTCGCTCACAGTGACCGAGAGGCAGGCCCTCATGATGGTGAACAGCGCCAACATCAAGCGGGCGTTCCTGGAGGAATTGCAGAATGTCACGGGGCTATCGCCGCTCAGAACCCCGGATGTCATGGTGCGTGTTCTTTGACTACGCAATAAAAGTGTACACTTGTGCGCTCAAAATGTTAGCCAAGGTTAGGGTCACAGACAAAGAGCTGGTACAATATTCGGTTACGAGGTATATCCAAACATTGTCTTATTCCTATATTTCGGACAGAAGTACAGCGGGAGGTGGAGCCCTGAAGCGACGAGAAGCAGTGCTTACAGAATACACAAACAGAAACTGTGGCGTTTTAATATGCTGCTATAAGACCTATATGCATAGGCGGGCGCACGGGTGGGGGGGGTTTGGGGGGAGGCAGGGGGGGGGGGGCGGCCACCACCCCTAGTTATTTAAAGGGGGGGCGCCAATTCTGTCCAATATTTTCACTCAGTCGGACATTTCACGTCATTTTTTTTATGCGCAGAGTTATGGCTTCGCATGTTTTATTTTTTAAATTTTTTTCACAATAATGACGACCAAGGACCCCGATGTCGCATTCCAATAACTGTTTGCTTCCCGACTCTCACCTCGAAAATGTGGCGACCAATGGAAGGGCTTTGTGAGAAGTACGTCATCACTTCGTTTTGAATCTCGCATCCATTGTGGAGCTTCTTTTCCTTAGGTCTAGACCTAGACAGAGGGGAGGGCGGGGGGGGATCGCTGCGGTGAAACTTGCCCCCCCCCCCCCCCTAACGGAGCACCCTGTGCAAGCATATGCCTTATGAGGCTTTATGAAATAAGATTAAAAGTTCAGTGGTAGATGGAGGCTTGAAATGGTGAGAAGTCATCCAACGGGGAATGTCGTACGACGTCAACTCTTCTACTCGGGGATTTGTAATAGTCGCTGACTAAGACAAGTCCCACATCCGAAATGCTGGCTCAAGCGACCTTCCTCGTCCCGACGACCTTTGATTTCTTTACGCAGTGTTTCGTCCATCGGTTTCCTTTCACCGTCAACAAAGGTGCCGAATCGAAATTGTCATCGAGTGAATTCACGAGTTTAACCGATGATGATCGCCCGCATAGAACGAGATGGGCTCTGAAAAAGATAGTTGCGCTGTACCCTCCGCATGATGGGTACACGACGTCAAAAAAAAAAAAAAAAAAGAAAAGAAAAAGAGAGAGAACAGAATACGATACCGGCTCTAACTCGAACTCTCCTTGACTTTCAGATTGATTTCACGGATAACATGGCCTACGTCACGGTACTTATCCTGGGACATCCTGCAATTTCGGGTCTGTATAGCCGGCGGCGTCAAAGTCATGTACGATTGTTACGCTTACGGTTGATTGAGCGATTCATTCATTCATTCATGCATCGACTCAGACAGACAGACAGACAGACAGACAGACAGACAGACAGACAGACAGACAGACAGACAGACAGACAGATAGATAGATAGATAGATAGATAGATAGATAGATAGATAGATAGATAGATAGATAGATAGATAGATAGATAGATAGATAGATAGATAGATAGATAGATAGACAGATAGATAGATAGATAGATAGATAGATAGATAGATAGATAGATAGATAGATAGATAGATAGATAGATAGATAGATAGATAGATAGATAGATAGATAGATAGATAGATAGATAGATAGATAGATAGATAGATAGATAGATAGATAGATAGATAGATAGATAGATAGATCGTTTTACAGGTTAAGGGAGACATGCACTGCTTCTTATACTTTCGCGCGTAAAGTACGCAAGCTTAAGAAAAATCTCTGGAGTCCCTTAACTACCACTAAGACGACTTAAATCGAAAGCTATTAGGAATCCATTAGAGTGTATTCGTTGGCATTGTTTTCAAAGCCTTTGCTGACACACCCACTCCTTGTGCATGCTACGATGACACATTAGAACAAGTGAGGGCAAGTCTTGAAACCCATTAAGACGCATACGCAAGTTCACAGATGAATTCATTTTTAAATTCAGCTGTTTTTTCTTGAAGACCTCCCGGGGCTGCCTTCTTAATCATGAGTGGTATCCTGGACATTGCCAAATTCCGCCATTGGTCGATTCTAACTGCCGCAGAGGACCACTGAGGCCTTTCTGATTGGCTTAAAGTGCAGCCACTGCGAAATTTGACAATATGGCGGAATTCTACAAAGTCCAGAATAGCACCCCGGCTCTCAGCATCACGCTTTTGCAAAGACAAAGCGAGCGCGCCGGCGTTTTTTTCACCCACTAACTACGACGTCGCTACAAATGCTCGGTATACTGCTCCATCGCGCAGGCGACTACGCAGAGATACCGAAAATGAAAATCATGGAGCCGGAGTGGACCGAGGGAGCCATCACGCGCGACAACTGTCTCAAGGCGTGCTCTTCCAAGGACTACAAGGAATGCAGGTGAGGAGGCGGGCACTCAGGTTCGACACTTTGCTATCAAAGTAAACCTCAAGACAAATTTCAGCTAGGTACGGCTATAGATGTTTACGAAACAGGAAGGAGTTTTACGGCAAGTATGCACTCTATAACGTTTCTTTGAAATTGTAAAAGAGAGAGAGAGAGAGAGAGATAAAGTAAAAGCAGGTAGGGCTGACCCGACGCTACCTTCCCTAAAAGCGCATTCTTTGCACAGAGTGCGAGGAGCGCAGAGACAAATTTTAAAGGATAGTTCACTCACACAGTAGTAGACGAAGTACGAGTGTGTCCATAAGCATCTATTGAAATCGACAGACACAATAAAGTCAAGGAAAGCATAGGGGGGCATTACTTTGTAGTTACTTGACTATAGTGTAATGATTCTCAGTGAGGTTCGAACTCACGACCTCTGGTTTACGAAACCAGTGCTCTCGTCTGTCGGCTTCATTAGTTGTGTATAATACAGAGCAATGAGCCCTCGGACCATTCTCTTCCTTTGGTACATAAGCATCTATGACACGCTAATGGGTTTTGCTAGCGGGTTTGGAGATGTGGAGCACCCACAACGTCTGTGGCATAGGCGTGCGCACGGGGGGCGGGAGGGGGGCAGGAGGGGGGGGCGCTGCGACGACCCTGCGCCCCCCCCCCCTGAAGGGGAACCCTGCGCACGCCTATGGTCTGTGGTATATAACCTGCAACTCTCAAGCACATACTCCGGCAATGTGAGGCAAATACTGAAGGCGTAAGTAGCGATGTTCTCTCGGCGAGGTGGCATGTTGCCCTGCAAAGCTCAGAGCTCGCCGACCAAATCTGGGCCATTCAGGAGGCCCGCGAAGCGGCTACTATAGACATAGTCTGGACGTCCCGACTAGAGTTACTGTATATGCTACCGCAGGCTCCCAAAGGAGCCATGTACAGTAACCCTCCACTCTGGGCGTGAGAGACCTGAGCCCGGGCCATCAAACTGCAGGACACTCAGTAGAGGTCTTTACCAACCATACGCATCTCTTCAGGGCCGCTAATTTAAAAAAAACAAACCGGAGAAGACGAGCAGTCGTCTCGGCTGTTTATGGAGGACGCCAAGCGCACACAATGTCTGTCTCTACAATTTTTGCACAAGACTGCGTGTCTTAGCGAAGTTACCCACCCCCTCCGCAATTTGTGAACGGGTGGTACAGTGGCTTACCGCGTTCTCTCGCATGCTAGCAGCACTGGTTAGCACTGACTAGTGAATAGTATTGGCTAAACCATATCTAATGCTGGTAGTGTCAGCGAAATTTCGTTGACTAGTTTCGTTAGTTTCGATTAACTTAAAGTAAGGTGTTGATTAACGTTAGCTTATGTGGACTAATGCTTGTATATCTCATTTTAACAGCAAGGTCGTCTTCATTATAACTCGCTCAAATGATCGAGTAGTTGCTCTCATGTGTATACATAGAGGACAACCTGAATGGTCGCTGTCCGCCTCGTTGGTACAGTGGTTACGGTGCTCGGCTGCTGACCCGAAAGTCGCGGGTTCGATCCCGGCCGCGGCGGTCGCATTTCGATGGAGGCGAAATAATAGAAGCCCGTATACTGTGCGATGTCAGTACACGTTAAAGAGCGCCAGATGGTCGAAATTTCCGGAGTCCTCCACTACAGCGTGCCTCATGATCATGCCGTGGTTGTGGCACGTAAAACCCAAGATATTATTATTTATTCAATCGGTGCTGTCTGACTACTTTTTTAGGGGCGAAGCTCCTTATCCCGTGGGTCGTGCGTCCCATGTTTGTGGTAGTAGCCACCTGCTGATGACGATGACGATCGCGATGCCATACAACACGTCAGCGTGTTGTATGGCAGCGTG
Source organism: Rhipicephalus appendiculatus (assembly GCA_030522465.1). Taxonomy (NCBI): domain Eukaryota; kingdom Metazoa; phylum Arthropoda; class Arachnida; order Ixodida; family Ixodidae; genus Rhipicephalus; species Rhipicephalus appendiculatus. Next base: position 20,006 of record JALIZH010018976.1, read on the forward strand.
CCATACAACACATCAGCGTCATGACGCTGATGACGATGACGATCGCGATGCCATACAACACATGGCATCGCGATATGGCCTCACATGCATATCGTTGGACCACATGCAACCAACCACCATCACGTCTTTGATGATGTACCTCCGGAGCTTCGCCCACTCATCATCATTCACTCCGCGGATATGCTGTGATTCTTTAGATGCGAAGCATCTTATGCTCGGGGCTCTGTCCGTCCCTCCCCCGTCCCGCGTCCCGCGTCCGGCCACTTTCATGAAGTAGGGAAGCACCCATTAGGTGAAACAGAACACTGTAGTAATATGAAGGCCGTCAACCCTATCACAATCATGAGAGTCATGGCCGAGAGCACAGAGAGGCTGCTTAGCAATGGCTAGGCAGGTGGTGTCTGTCGCCCAGGTTGACCCCATTCCTTGATCTTGCTTGCATGTGTTTGGAGGGGGCTTAGTCCGTCCCACACCACCACAGCGCATGCACGTCCCCTCCCCCCTCCCCCCTCGCAAAGTCAGCCCCATACATTGACATAATAGGGAGGGGGGGCGCTACGACGAACATTCGCCCCCCCCCCCCTGAAGGGGAACCCTGCACACGCTTATGCCTACGCTCACCCCCTTTCTCTCCTCTAGGAATCCTCTACTCTACGGAGCGGCCCCCCGCGTCCCACAGCACATGCGCGTCCCCTCCCCCTATCCTCTGCTACGCTCACCCCCTTTCTCTACTCTAGGAATTATCCACTCAACGGAGCGGCTCCGGCGTCCCACAGCGCATGCGCGTCCTCTCCCCCCTCTCTCCTCTAGGAATCCTCTACGGAGCGGCTCCCGCGTCCCACACCCCCCACAGTGCATGCACGTCCCCTCTCTCTCCTCTCCTATGTTCCCCCCCCGTTCTCTGCTCTAGGAATCCACTACGGAGCGGCGCGCATGACAGGTGGTGTGACAGCTGCATACTCCTCTGGGGGGTGCCACGGTATACGTCGGTATAAAAATGACGGAGCGCGCGCGCCTAGTTCTCTCTCCTGTGCAATGCCGCGATGAGCGCCCGGAGGGCTGCCGTGAAATGAGAGCGGCGACGTTCCTCCCGCTCAAGCTAATTATCTCCCCGCTGCTTCGCATCCACACATGGTTCCCTTTAGCGGGAGATGGGGAGTTTTTTTCTCACAGCCAAGCTGTTTAGCGTATGGTTCCTTGTTCACTCCGTAGCGAAAAAACTATCATCATCATAAACGGGTATGTGCCACAGAAATTGAGTGAATCCCACTACACACAACTTCCCCTAAAAAGGAAGAAGGCAGCAGTTAGCACAATGCAATTCATTTTCAACCCTTTCCTCCAGTAATGTGAATTAGTTTCTTAAGCAAGACACCGTCCGATTTCATGGCCTATCCCCCGAGGTGGGTTGCGCCAAAACAATAAGGAACCAACCAACCAACAAATGGCTGCGAAGCGACGCCGGGGAGCCGAAGACCCCGAGTACGTACAACGAGAGAATACTAGGGAACGGGAAAGGCAACGGCGGCTGCGAGAAGACCCCGAACCGACGGAAGGCCTACGCCAACGACAACGTGCCCATGTCGTGTCTGTGACAGTGATTTAACCCGAACCTCTCTGCGCTGAGAATCAACGCAGAAACAACCGAGCATCACCTAACTAAATCCTAGCAATGACCTAGAAGTAACCTAGAAACAACCTGCATCACCTAGCTCAGGTCTAGAAACAACCTAGAAGCAACCAGATTAGTCTTAACAATCGTCCAGTTTCACTCTTGAAAGGCCTGCGCGGCTTAGTGTAAGCTTCGCCTTTTATTGCGATAGCAATTATATGGACACTCTCGGCTGGCTTTTGCCATCGGCGTCACCGTCGCCGTCATGTCCCGTATATGTATATTTATCTATATATTTATAAAAGCCACAAAGAAAATTTTTTTCGAGTCTTTTATGTTGCGTCTCTTATGACTTTCAGCGCTGTCTCCTACTGTAATTCAGTGTGTGTGACGACCACGAAGGCGAGTGTCAACTCGTCTGACGTGCTCGTGGACTCCGGAGACTGCAGCACTTACGTGAGTGAGTATCGTGCGTTCGGCAATTCACTTTCATCCCACTCGTTTAAGCCTATGTTATGACATACCTTGTAGTACTCAATCAATGATTTGCTTGGTGGGATTTTCGACGTAAGATTAGCGACAGTGAACACCAACTAAGTGACCTTTTGTGGTAGTTATACTCTGTTTCACCACTACCGTTCAGCACTGCCAAAGCTAAGGGGTCTAAACAAGCCACATGCTTGTGCAGGAAAACATAGATCCTGATATAATTGTCTTGCGATTGGCAAGGTTGAGACATTTGCCCTTGTTTAGCATCTGCTTCTGCACATCAGTAAGTAATTTGTTTATTCTTAATCACATTTACATCGTATTTCCTTAATTGTGGTATCAGTAACCGTTGGTAACTCTGGTTAAAAATCAACATAGCAGTGCCCATGCAGACGCGACCACCCAATTCGATCCCAACTTGCCCTTGACGCTCGCCCAAAGCGCTCACAGCAACAGATGAATGGTGTAATGAGCTATCGCTTTGCGCCATCTCACGATCAGGACAACGCATTAAGTACACTCTGTCGTTATTGGCGAGATAAGCTATTGCTTAAATCACGCCTGCTAAGCCTAACGCACCGAGAATTTGATAGCGGTTAATGGAAATAGCGCAATGTAGTCACGAATACATTGCTTCCGAAGCTCCATGACATAAATCTAAAGCAAATACAAGCGTCTGTTTGGAACTTACGGGCCACAGAGCGCACGACGACGACGTGATAAACTCGAGGCGGACAGCAGCAGCCTCGATGAGTGCAGCCATCTTCTATTTCTTTCGGCACTGCCGTCTGCTCGCTGAACGTGTGCGCGCAGACGCCAGGGGGGATGCTAGCAGACGACGCGGCGCGGATGAATACATGTGGAGAGGCCTAATCGCCCTTCCTATTGGCTAAGGGGCCCTGTAGCCTCCACATTGCTGAAGGGTAACTTCTGAGACAGAGTATAGGCATCCGCGAATGTCATTTTTTCTTGTTCGAAGCGAAGTGGAAGCAACTTTGAATAGTAGCAAGATTTAGTAGCAGTAGGGTGCAAGTCAGAAACAGTAAAATACGTTGCGGTTTAAAATTTTACTATATTTAGCGAATATAAGCCCTTATAACGAGCTTTTAAACTTGAAAAATAATTAATTGAGGGAACATAATACCCATATTTAACCTTGACGTGTGGCTTCGCGGCAGTGCAGATTTTCTTGGGATAGATTGGTTCCACGGCATAGCGTTTTTACATTGCAGTGAAACCACCTTTACAGGGGGTGACATGCGGCCAAATATACGTCTATTCGTTCATTTCGAATGCTTTGAAATTTCGAATAACTTAAATTCGTGGGGAAGAGAATTCGAATACAGTAGTATTCGTTCGAATATTTGAAGCAGCCGAATATTCGACCATGCCTATAGTATTCATATATTGTAGCTGTCTTTTTTTTTTTCTTGTGTATCTTAAGAGACAGAACGTTCAAAAAGGAGGAACGTTGTCCTGACTCGAGACGCCATCTCGTATCTGGAAGAAGCTCTACGAAACAGCGAGTTCAAGATTGTCGTGATGCACCTCAACACAGTAATAGTGGTAAGGCCACTCGAACTTCCTACGCAAAGCACTTTCTAACGCGAAGGTGTTTTATGCCGGGGTCCACCAAGACTTCAGTGACGTATTTCCGTCACGGAAGTGACGTCTAAAACATGTACACGATCAGATGGAAAGAAAAAAGTTCCGTCAACGGGAGTTGAACCCACGGCCACTGGGTCCGCGACAACAGCAGCCGGGTGCACTATCCATTGCGCCACGTTTTTTTTTTTCGACTTTATTGTCTATTGCGCCACGGTCACATACTCGTAAATGTTATACAAACGCGTCTTTTATATCTCACACTGTGCTCTCACAGTGCTCTTGGTCCACACACTGTCCTCTCACAGTGCTCTTGGTCAGCGGAGTGGTAATTCATTAAGACCGTGACCTCCATGATTAGCTCGTTCAACGCGTCATTGCTACGTGTCCGTACCATTCGGCGCGTTTTCAATAGGAAAAGTGCAATTTGTCGACGCCTTAGCAAACCACCAGGTTTGTTAAGGCGTCGACTAAGATATGCCAGTGTGACCACGTTTTTGCCGATATTGATGCACGCATGCGCAGACAGTTGTAATCTGGTGGCTTGCTCTTTCAAATAAACAGTTCGAGTTTAGCGCACGACCTCTCTGCTCTCTCTTACTTCTCTTCTCGAATCTCTTTTTTTTTTTTTCAAGTTTGCACTATTATGTACCCCTTTGATGTTGACCAGCTCGCCCAACAACAAGTCTTACTCTACTTGCCAGCAAAGTCCGACTTTCTTTTCCAGTACAAGTTATATGATGTGCATTCTTTTATTTTTTGGCTTTCATTAACTTGTAATTCGTGCTGCGAATTGATAGCGATGATAACCAGCAATCACAGTTTCTATGTGTGACGCACTTTCATCCTCTCTTCGCAGGTTGGCACACTCGTGGCTGAAACGATAGAGTACTCCACTGGAGGGTTGCGTAACATGATAGGGGAGTCGAACCCCGACTTGAGGCACCTACATCAACGCAGTGAGTGCATCAACTGCAGTTCTCGTTTCCTCGAGCAATTGTTTTTAGAATGTTTCAGTGCACAACACTGACAGGACAGAACACCTTTCCTTTCAGCCCTGAGTCCCTTTCTTCGGTGTCTTATTCGTCCGAAATATTTTCGCCCTTCATCCTAGAAAGTGTCACGCCAATCCGTCTTTTTTTTGTTTTTTTCTTTCACAATGCCACTGCGGATGCGTCCTTCCCCTATCGCAAATGTCGCGAAACGCCTTATGATCTCGGAGGCTTTTGTTCTGCTCATACCGGTTGTACTGGCCCCTAAAAAAGCGGCAGGGAGCAGCTTTGACAGGGGCTCAAATAACCTATTAGATACGATGCGCTGGTCTTCGTTAAGCAGGCCTGACAACATCAGTTTCTTGTAATATCCGTCCGTCCGTCCGTCCGTCCGTCCGTCCGTCCGTCCGTCTATCTATCCATCTATCCATCCGTCTATCCATCCATCTGAGTATCCATTCGTCTATCTTTTCTACCTGTCAGCATTAGGGATAAGCTACACATTTAATTTTTATTATCTCGTACGCAGACAGCTTCAATGCGCCTGAAGGCTTCAAAGGAGAACCTTGGTGGTGACGGCGCTTAAGACGGACAAGCCGTACGGCCAGTTCGTGGGCTCGTTCGAGCTGCAGGACTGCGCCGACGTATGCCGCGACCGCGAGGACTGCTTCGCCTTCTCGAGCTGCCTGGTCGGCAAGCAGTGCGTCATCAGCACGGAGGCCCGAAAGCCAGAGTTCGAAGAGACAGTGTTCCAGGCGGACTGCACCCTGTACACGAGTGAGTATTCCTAGCGCGAAATCACGGCTTTCTTGCATCATCATCAGCACCAGCATCATCATCCACAGCACTTTTGTCGTTCTCTGCTCTACTTGCGTGCCTGTGTGCAGACTATTCATCATCATCAATGAAACTATGTCCACTGCAGGACAAAGGCCTCCCCTTGTTCCGCCAATCAATCCGGTCCTGTGTTTGCTGCTGCCAAGTTATAGACCTATTCCATGTTTGTAAACAGGTGTAGGCGCCGTCGACATACTGAGGCGCTTGTAGCGACGTCGCGGCGCGTAGGCTCCGCCCAGCCCAGAGCTCACCACCACCCTCCATGATCACGTGACAACTGGCACAGCAGCTGCCAAGCTGACTCCGAGCACAGCGAGTCGGGGAGCCTCTCACGCGTGCGGGAGGCTCCCCGACGCGCTGTGCTCGGGAGCCATCCGAATTTCGGGGGGAGCCCGGGACCCTAGCCCCCCCCCCCCCCCCCCTGGTTGCGGGCCAGAGTCAGGGTAAGATGGAAGCTTTTAATAAAAAAATTCGTGAATACGGGGTGTGGCTGGAACCGACGTTTCGGCAAGTGGCCTTGTCTTCTTGAAGGCTTCAACTGCTTTTTTTAGCTCGACAATTCCGCTTGTCTAAACGTCGGCTCCAGCACACATACTGTTTACGAACTGTACTAATGTCCTAATACTATAATAATAACCGTACTCATAGGCGTGCGCAGTGTTCGTTTTCAGGGGGGGGGGGGGGGCGAAGGTTCGTCGCAGCGCCCCCCCTCCCTACAAAGTGAATATATGGGGCAGACTTTGCGCCCCCCCTTTTTAGATGACTAGGGGGGGGGGGGGGCGGCCTCTCCTCCCTGCCCCGCCCCCCCTCGTGCGCACGCCTATGACTGTACTAATATGTCCTAATGAATTACCGACGAGCCTAGTCTCACACAACGATTCGTCTTCCGGTTCCTTCTCGCAGAGTCGTACGAGACCAACTTCGAAGAGCTGCCGGGCATCTGCTACTCGACCGCGGCGACCAAGTACGTGGCCGCGAGCCTCGCCTCGGAGTGCGCCGCCGCGTGCATGAACGAGAAGGAGTTCACCTGCAAGGCGTTCGACTTCTGCGCGACCCCGCGCGAGAGGGGACTCGCGTGCCGCCTCCAGGACAGGAGCATCCTGCAGGTCGACGGCGCCAAGGACCTCGACCGAAGCGGAGCCGAGAAGTGCAGTCACTACACGCGTGAGCACGATTTTAATATTATAACCTAACAATTTCTGCTACCACATCATTATCATCATCATCAGGACTGGGCCCACTGCAGGGCAAAGGCGTCTGCCGTGTTCAGCCAATCAACCCGGTCCTGTGCTTGGCGGCCACGTTGTACCCGCAAAGTTCTCAATCTCATATGCCCACCTAACTTTCAGTCTCCCCCCTCGCGCGTTTGTCTTCTCTTGGAATCAGAGTTGCTAGATTTTACCGAGATAATAAGCAAATAATTTTCACAAAAGAAGCCAAAAAAAAACACTGCGCGACTTCCGCGAAGAAGCCCAAAAGAAGCGGAAACTTAATTAATTTTGCCATTCTTCAAAATATTGTTATCGTAATAAAAAAGCCACTGAAATACGAAGGGGAGTTGAAAAAAATCATTTTAATTACATTGTACAGGGAAAATATGAGCAACTATGAACAAAGACACATATTCACTTTGAAGCATTGTCTCTATGGTATTCTCCATTCTGTTGAATGCACGTTTTCCTCTGCATGATTAACTTTTTTTTAATTTCCCCAACGTATGTTTGTCTTCAACACTCAACAGCTCAAAGTCATCGACAAACGCGCGATTGGTAAACGCGGTGATAACTAAAATAACTATATTTGCGGGAAAAACGCAATTAAGCCCAAAAAACGGCTCTCTGGGTGCCGCCATTGCATCCTTTGGGTTGTGGTAAATATGAGTGGCTCCCTAAAAATGCACTGCCGAGGCAGTGACGTCACTGCTTCGTCACTGCCCCACCCCCGCCTTCTTGTGCGCACGTCTGTGTATACAAGGGTTTACCCTGTAGCGTGTACACTATAGTGTATGCCGGAAGTAAGTGCACAAATTGCGAGTGATATGTGAACCGGCGATGTTCGAAAGGGCTATACGTGAACCGCGATTTGTTGAAGCCCAGGACTTGTGAACGGCGGCAGCCTAGCGTACCATATACCATACAAAGAAACTCGATGGCCACCATCTTATTGAAGTCAATGAAGCAACAAGTGTAGGAAAAATTTCTGTCTTAGACCTCCACCTCACTATCAGCGCAATATTCTGAAAGCTCTGAACAAGTTTTTGAGCGAGACAGAACTCGACAAGAGACTGCGAATAGTTTTTTGACATTAAAGGTTTTGCTTCATCGCCTCCTTCTTCCTCCTCATCATCAACACCTTCTCTCTCCTCTCTTTACCACCCCTTCCCCTTTCCGAACGCTGAGTAGCAGTGTAAAATCTGAAGACTTCCTTCGAAGATCAACCGGCTTTTAAGAACGACACGCCTTCAGAGATGGAGCAGCGCATCCACGCTGCCGTTTATTCCAGCGATAAAGAAACTCCCCCCTGCCACGCGCTTCCTCGTCTTTCTCTTCCTCTAGCGCGCGCCATGTTCCTGTTCATAACAAGCAGATCATAAAATTGATTCTTGCCTACTTCTCAGTTTTTCAGTCATAATAAACCTCTCTATCTATCTATCTATCTATCTATCTATCTATCTATCTATCTATCTATCTATCTATCTATCTATCTATCTATCTATCTATCTATCTGTCTATCTGTCTGTCTGTCTGTCTATCTATCTATCTATCTATCTATCTATCTATCTGTCTGTCTGTCTGGCTGTCTGTCTGTCTGTCTGTCTGTCTATCTATCTATCTGTCTGTCTGTCTGTCTGTCTGTCTATCTATCTATCTATCTATCTATCTATCTATCTATCTGTCTGTCTGTCTGTCGGTCTGGCTGGCTGTCTGTCTGTCTGTCTATCTATCTATCTATCTGTCTGTCTGTCTGTCTGTCTGTCTGTCTGTCTGTCTGTCTGTCTGTCTGTATAGTATACCATAGTTTACAAGTGAACGCGTGTGAACACGAGTGCGTTCTGGTTCCCTCGATGTCGCAGGCAAGCACATCAACGACTACCGCAAGGAGCGCAGGATCCGGCTACAGGGCACCCCTCGCACGACAATCAAGAAGGTGTCAGAGGCCGAGTGCGCTCGACAGTGTTGGGAGGCCACCTTCCGTTGCGAGAGGTTCGACCACTGCGCGGGCAAGAACGAACTGGGAAAGGGCGACTGCCTACTCTTCGACGGCGACAAGGGACCCTACGGCACCGTCATGTCGCCCATCTGCAACTCGTACACGTACACGGGAAAATGTAAGTGAAGATTACGCGACACACGCCGTGGCAACCTAGCGACAGGGTTGCCGTTGGTGGCTACTTTGCGCCAAATTGGCTACTTTTGGACCCCGCTGGCGACGAAAATTTCCAGTTGGCGCCATGGCTCTTTTTTTTAAACTTGTGGTTTGACTTAATCGAAATGGTTTTATCTATTCATCAATAGTAAAGACTCTGTTGATAATACCGCTTCTGTTCTATTCGGCTAGAAATTCGGCGATAATATCAAATGACATGGCTACTTTGGCTACTTTTGGCGTGAGTTCTGGCGCCTTTTCATGTCCACCCAACGGCAACCCTGCCTAGCGGTTAAGATGTCGCGCTGCCGTGCTCGAGGACTCGGGATCGATTCCCTGCTACAGCGCGACCCCATTTCGGTGATGGGAAACTGCAAAAATGACGGCGTAATTAGATTTAAGTGCACGTACAAGAATCCCAGGCGGTCAAAATTAATCTGGTATTCCCTACTGGTTGCTTATAAATTCTCTACGCTTCAGAAGAAACTCATTAGAAACCTGTTTTGCAAGCGTGCATGCTGCGCTCCTATAACTGTTTGCTATTTACATGGTAGTGAGCAAGCCCGTAGCCAGGGGGAAGGGGAGGGGGGGGGGGGAGGGGGGCTAGGGGCTCGCCTTCCCCCCTCTCAAAAAAAATTCGGATGGAGGGGGTGTTTTGCCGAGAATAAATAATGAAAGTAGGCGTTTTTCAAGGCCTTCAACAAGTGCCCCCCCCCCCCCCCCCCGCCCCCCGAAAAAAATTCCTGGCTACGGGCCTGGTAGTGAGCAATTATCACGAAATCTCATTGAACAGAAAGATTATACCTCCTCGACAAACTTCCTTAAACTGCGCGAAAAAGACGAGGACACAAGTAAGAAAACATTCAGAACACCACCAGCGCTGGTGGTGTTCGTTAACTGCGCTGGTGGTGTTCTGAATGTTTTCTTACTTGTGTTCTCGTCTTTTTCGCGCAGTTTACGAAAGTCTGTCGCAATGAACCAACTAGCCTGCCAGAACGCATTACTGTATTACCATACCTCCTCATATGTATCAACGTATCTTCGTTTCGTCAAGGTGTCTGTAAGATCTCCCGATTAAAGGTATAAAAAAAAACCTAGAACCTAGTGCAACAGCGAGTCAAAGCCATCATAATTTCTGTGTCACATCGAAAAAGCAAATTTGCTTAACGTACGTGTTGCAAGGTATAACTAGCAAGGCAGTTCTGGTACGCTTGTTAAAATCAACGTGCCTCCTTCACTAACTAACATCCATGCCCTCTCTCTTTGTAGACAATGACCTGGTAGCAAGTGCGCCTCAGACATTCCACAGCAATGGTAAGTTTTTTATACAAAAGTTCACTTAGCACGCCTGGCTGATTGCATGCAGTGCACTGGAAACGGTCACAATCCACGGGGATTTTGTATAATCCAGAGACCCTCTTCCAAAGGCATGACATGTCCATAGCCCCTGAATTGCATTGTTTCTTTTTTTTTAAGTGCGGAGCACTTATGGGGGCCGGGCTGTCGTATGCTGTCGTCGTCGCTTGGCGTAACGCTCCATGTGTAACATGTTGAGCGCGCGCTCGCACCAAGGAGAATTCTTCCATTTGTTCTTCGAGCGCCTTGATGACGATCACTTATCATCATCAGCAAAAAAAAAAAAACAACTAGTGCGCTTGGCGTGACGTAGGCAAAACCACGTATAAAAACTAGAAAAAAAAAAGAGGAAGGAAGTACTAAATAGAAAGAGAGAGAAAGGGCAACGTGAAGAAAAATAGAAAGAGAAAGAAATAGATAAAGAGTCAGTAAAAAATAAATAGAAATAGAGAAAGAAAAAAAAACGCAAAAGGAGAAAAAAAATAAAGAGGAGGAAAGAAAAAAAAACCTAAGAGAAACAAAGAAGGCTGCCCAACTCCGCACTTCCTTCCAGGCTTAGCAGCCCTTGTGCGAAGCTGCCTTAATTATGAAAGGGAAAATAGACAACCACCCGTTTGTAGCACGAAGCCACAAGGAAATCCCCGGACCAGGACGAATTTTTCGGCAACTAAGAAGCTCTCCTTTCTGAGAAATCCTTATGGATTTCCTTGTGACTTCGTGCTACAAACGGGTGGTTGTCTATTTTCCCTTTCTTAACCCTTCCGCCACCTTGCGGGTTTCCGCAGAACTCATTTGCAATAACTGCCTTAATTACATTTTCTTCTTTTTGAAATCTGATCGATGACTGATTGGTCAATCAATTTCTCGCCTTTGCTTTTTCTGCAGCGAAAGCCACCGGCCTGTCTTTCTTCATGGTATTCCTGGGCGTCGGCATCGCGTTGGCGGCTCTGTTCGCCTACGGCTTCTACAAGACGAGACGGGCGAAGCCCAAAAGAATGAGCGAAAACGAATAATAAATAAAATATTTATTTACGCCAACGGTCCCCTGCTTTCCACTGCAAGCCAGCGTCGAGTGCCTGCCACGGAGGCCATATTTCGACGGAGGCGAAATGCAAAAGCAGCCGCGTACTTGGTTGAGTGAGCGGAAGCGGGTCAACAACAACAACGGAAGGGTGCTCAAGTACCACGTGCCTTCTAAACCCATATAAGTGTTTTAGCACGCAAAAAACACTATAGAACCATATTTCGAACAAAAAACACAGCACGCTTAACGATTCATGCTTTAAAGTCATGCAAAGCACATGCGTGCGCACGGGGGGGGGAGGGGGGGGGGGGGGTGGCCCCCCCCCCCCCCGTGCGCACGCATGTGCTTGGGGGGGGGGAGGCAGGGTAACTCAGGTAACGAGGGGTCCTATAAAAAAAAGGGGGGCAAGCCCCCTCCCCATGTTACCTAAGAGAGGGGGGGGCGAAAAACCTTCGCCATACAATGTCTCAGTCAGAGGGGGGTGCGCTGCCATAAACTCCCCCCCCCCCCCCCCCGTGATGGGGAACCCTGCGCACGCTTATGATGAAAAAGAATAAGTGAAAATAATTCTCACAGTTTTTCGTCGACCGGTAAGCAACGGCAGCGAAGCCACGGTGAAGCCATGAATACATTGGCGATGGCGGCGGCACATTAGCACGGAATGTGGCGATTCTTGCCGCGACGGCTGCATGGAAGCTTCCAGAAAAAGCTCTCCGTGCGCTCGACTACCCCGTTTGACCACAGTTTGATTGTGACCGTGTTTCGAGGTGCCGCGGCGACCAACAGCTTCTGTTTCGTGCGGTCCGTTTATCATTCCCGAAGCGCTTCGTCACTGGCTGCGATAGCGCCGCGCGCCGCCGTTATCACCCCGGTATAAGCATCTCGGAGTTGTAGATGGCAAAAATAAAAAGTACAAAGTACAGAGCATAGAGTTTCATAGAATAACCTAGAGAGGAAACTGTCGCTGCAATCGTTGTACCACCATTTCGGGTTGGACAGCGTTAGCTAGCGAGCTGTCTACGGATCTTTTTCTACAGTTTCAGTTTCGTTTTTCACGCAGCTTGGTTGTGGGGTGCCATAGAGTTTCATACTATTTTATTGTATGAAACTCTATGTGGGGTGCGGTGCAAAGCACTCAAGCAGTGCCTTTGTTGTTCAAAGAGGCTGAAGACCGCTAGGTCTCTTGGTTTGCTGCGACGTTGCAGCTTTACAATGTGTATTTGACAGTTTTAGCAAAGCGTCGTGCACTCACCGCTGCGCATAGATGTAGCGCCCCATGCCAGTGCAGGATATTGCGTAGAGTTCACGTCTTCTGACAAGCGCGTCTTGCCAAAACTCGTTCAAATCGACTGCAAAACGACGGCGAAGCTAAGTGGACGCACCGTCACGCTCCTCTGACTCGTCTTCACAACAAAACGAGAGACGCGTTGGGGGGCAGGCCACTTGGACAGACGCACCTGGCATCGCAGCAGACGATACGTCAAGTGTTTTAAAGACGATAGTCTTTCTTGGGATACTTCAACGCAGAAATTTTGGTCTGTCTGTCTGTCTGTCTGTCTGTCTGTCTGTCTGTCTGTCTGTCATTCTATTTCACTCAATACAGTACTGTTATTTCCATGAATAGATAATGCGTACTTCTGAGGGAAAAACAAGCGTGTTTGTTTTCAAGTGTCGTAAAAAACAATTCATTATATCCTGATGCCAAACCTGGAGCAAAATGGCAGAGCAATGCACACCCTGGTGGTTGAACTTGTCCAGGTTTCACTTTCCATCTCACGGTCACAGAAACTTTTTGCAATAAGGTTTGGCGACCTGCACGAAGTTGATTCGGGGCGGGCGTCAGGCCCCTGCCTAGGCGTCGGCCTCGAGCCCATGGTTACTACAGTTGTCTGCAAACTACAAGCTAGGTAGACAACTGCAGTAGTAAAAAAAAAAATGCCAGACGAGTTTGGCCTCGCCTATTAAGCGTCGTGTTCTTTCCTGACACCCGTGAAATTTCGAGAGTGGGCATCAGTGCTGTCGCACTGAAAGTGTGGCCTACGAGACTGACGCGGATGGGGAGTGCGAGCTTTGTGGACTTTGCCCAAAGAGTTAGTACAGTACTCTATGACTTCACCATTTCTTCTTACCAGGCCCGTAGCCAGAAATGTTTTGCGAGGTGGGCCCACCTGCTGAAGGCCTTGCCTATTTGAGAAAAACACCTATTTTTATGGATCTATTCTTTATTGTCCGTTGTCGGTAAAAGAACCCCCCTCCATCACAACTTTTGGGGAGTGTGTGGGGGGGGGGGGGGGAGGGGGGGGCTCTAGGGCACTCCCATTGGCTACGGGCCTGCTTCTTAGATGGCGATGATGTCGTGGTCCTCTGAAGGTGCGCAATAGATCCCGGGGTCTAACTTGTGCATTCGCCTAAGACGAATCGAAGGCCCAAAAGCCATCTTTTTTCTTCTCAGTTGACTGTGTCACTCCCCCCCCCCCCCCTTTTTTTTTACCCTCTCCAAAAACTTTCTAACGCGGTTTTACATTGCTTGAGCGTTCGGAGTCATTTCAAGCTTTCTACAGTGCCTATGAAATCGGCTTACCTTTGACCAAGCGACAATGTCTCGTGTTGACGTCATCATGTGACGTCACGGACGTCGCAAGCTTTGGTAATCTGTGACGCCATGGTGATGTCATCGCGCGATTTTGATCATCGTTGATGTTGAAGCCAACACCGTCGACGGTCCCTTTTCGCTTTGATGAGGAATCTAAGGCTTTTGCCTTAATGAAACACGCAACTCATTTGGCTGAGAAACTCTTTAATAAAACTAATTCCACGCGTGCAAGCTTTCTGGAGAGAATGTGCGGATTGGGGGGCGTATATGCAGAAATGCCCGACGTATATGCTCGCGTGAATTATAATATGCGCGATATCCTTCGGGGCGAGTTCGATATAAAACGAAACAGCATGTGTAGTAGATGTAACCGACATGTTGAATAGTGTCTCCATACCGTGTACGAGTGGCTCGAAGTGACCATAACAATGTAAAGTGTGCTGATACGTTCTGCATTTTGACCTCGAATCACCGATTTACACATTTACGAAAGTATATAACGTTTACTACACGTGGTGTAGCAGTTTCGTGCTTTCTGTGAGCGCAATCACTGAGTTGGCCAAGACAAACGTGTAAGCTAAAATACCGAAACATAGAAAAAATTCCAATCACCGTAAGACGAAGACTGCATAGAAGATTACCGAAAAAAAGTAGACTACAAACTTCAGAGCCAGTGTCAACAGACCTACCACTTGGCGCAATGAAACATGAGACGTTCACTGCAGCGTGGCTTCAAATCTGCCCTTCTCAACGTAACCATCTTGCCGCTTTTCTTAAAGAGAAAGAAAGTTGCATAAACCGAGCTATTTGAGAAAACGAGTGTTCAGAAATCACGCAAGGTTTGATCTAACAAATCCACGTTTATCCTAAGCCATCGGACCTTCTGAGTCACCTTCGATCTACATTCCTTTACCGTCATTTTTAGCCCGAATTCCTTCACGATCGTGATACGCTATGCCTGCAACCTGCTAAAAGAAAGAAAAAAAACGCACCATGCTTATGGCTCTCGCTTAACAGTGTGATCCCGCACGATGACCTATATCTGTGTGGTAACTATTATGGCGGGTCTCGAATATTCGCTCCGCCATGGACACTACATCAGCGACTACGGTTGATTCACAGGCGCGTCACCAGCACTTCATCAGAATCAATGCTCCAGATGGAGGAGACTTCGGGCTTGTAAGAAGTAGCCACGGGCGCTGGACTACCGGGTCGGCTACTGGTGTTCTTGCTTTGCTGCTTCTGTTGTCGCTGCTGTCGCTGTTCCTGTGGCTGTGGCTGTGACCGTTGCTGCGGTTTCGGCTGTGGCTGCGACTTCGGCTGCTGGCCGTTCTCCAGCTGTTCCGTGTTCTCGCTTCTCTTCTCGCTGTTTCTCGTTGTAGTAGGCCTCGAGTAGCACGGAGAGCTTCCGCGCGATCATTTCCGCCATCTTGGTCGAAGCGTCCTCCTGGAAATTAGAGTCGGACGAAGGGCTACTGTACTAAAGTGCATATCTGGGCTGATTGGCTCATGATTACGAGTACAAAAGCAGCTCTAGGAAGATAGGGACGAAGAAAGGACACAAACCACGGCGCTGACTGACAACCAAACGCGTATTACTCCCCTTTTCAAAATTGTAAAGCTAGCTTTCCTGCTATGCAGTTTGAACAACTAATGGCGGCTAGTCACTTGCTGCAAATAGCCTGTTCAAGCGCGGTTTGCTTACGCTATGACGTGGAAAATGTAGAGTCGGCTCTCTTGATATAAACACGCATAATAGACAATCTCCAGCACGTTCAGTTAGGACCGCGTCTCCGCTTGAAGCATAACAGGTGCCGCCATTACTTGGGCGAATATGCAGCGCAGAGAAGCGCACTTGCGAATTACGAAAAGGGTCCATACCAGTAGCGTAGCCAGAAATTTTTTTTCGGGGGGGGGGGGGGGGGTTCAACCATACTTTGTGTGTGTTCGTGCGTGCGTTTGTATGTGTCCGTGTATATGTACGCAAGCAAAATTGAAAAAATTCGGGGGGGGGGTTGAACCCCCCCACCCCCCCACCCCCCCCTTGGCTACGCCACTGGTCCACACTGCATCACTATCTCAATGACACAACAGAAAAAGAGAGAAAATGAAGACTCAGTCTGTTTAATGCCTTGGCGAAAGCTGAGTCATCATTTTTCTTTCCTTTTGTATCCTTTGGATAGCCGTGGAGTATACCGGGTGTCCCAGCTATCTTTAGCCAAGGGTTTAAAAAATAGAATATTAGAGGCAGGTGAGTTAAATTCAGTTGCATATTGCTGGCAGCCACCTTGCGCACTACTGGCAATTTCCGGTTTTGTAATTAATCAATTTGTTAATTAGGATTATTTAAAGAAATCGATAAATATTGATTTTAGGGCAAGAAATGGGACTTGCAAAGTTCGAGAGCGTCTTCAGAAACCCCCCATAGCATTATTTGCGATAAAGAAAGTCTCACGTGCACTATTTTTTCCCAGCTGCAAAGAGAGCCCGCGAAATGAAAAAAAAAAAGTCACGTGACTACCGCA
Organism: Rhipicephalus appendiculatus; assembly: GCA_030522465.1. Classification (NCBI taxonomy): domain Eukaryota; kingdom Metazoa; phylum Arthropoda; class Arachnida; order Ixodida; family Ixodidae; genus Rhipicephalus; species Rhipicephalus appendiculatus. Next base: position 36,405 of record JALIZH010018976.1, read on the forward strand.
TTCGCGCGCTGCGACCGTGCTGCTCTCAGCCGTGGTTTGAGCGAACGCAATCAGCTGCTGCCGCGATTCGCCGGCTGCGTTGCAGCGGTAGGCCGATAAGTTTACGATGGTTTCTGGGCCCTTTGCCAGCCATCTGGCGCGCGTGACGGTGCAAGTTGTAGCGAGCGCGGGTCAAAAAACCGCCGTCAACTTATCGGCCTACCGCTGCAACGCAGCCGGCGAATCGAGGCAGCAGCTGATTGCACTCGCTCTAGCCACGGCTGAGAGCAGCACGGTCGCGGCGCGCGAATGCGCTAGTCACGTGGATTTCTTTTTTTTTTCGCGGGCTGTGTCTCATGCGTCCGTGTCTATGCTTCTTACGAGCCTATGTGTTATGCGGCTATGTCTTATATGCGTGTAAGGAATCATGCTTACCGAAAGCACCAGAGCGTTTGTTGTTCTCCGGACTGATGCTGCCCCTGAAAAACAAACAAACAAACAAAAAACAGAGCAGATCAAACGCGGAAGAGGAGATAGCCTGTGCGCAAAAAAATGTGGTCTGGACAGTCACTAAAACTTAATTTTAGGTTTAGCAAGTGGTTTATTCAATTCAAGGATAATGAAAGTTGTCATCACGAAATTAAATTGACCTTGTTTGATCCCTTAACCTTTTACTCGCGCAGATTACGTTAATGAATTCACCTCTATGCTCCCTCTGTAGAGTAGAGTAGATCCTTCTATAGCCGTGCCACACATACTCTGGGATATTGTCCAAGAACGGGGTAGGTTTAAAGAAAATTCTTAAATAATAGGTTAGATTATGTCTATTAAAAAGATTAAATAAATAAGAAATTAACCTAAAATTAAGAATATTAAAGATATATAAACAGGCAAATACGGATGTAAGAAATGAAGCGGATCATTTGAACACAAAATAGTGTGATCTGAAAAAGCACGTGAAGCGCGAACTTGTGTTCCAAAAATAAGAGCTCCTAAAACTTATCAGAACAACAAGGATGTAATTCGCAATCACTTCAGGGCGATCCACAAGTTTCCGCATCAGTCATGCGTAATCCACGGACTTTCTAGAGAACAAGCGAAGCTTCTTTACCGGATAAGAACTGACTCCGCATACACGCCGGCTTGGTCATTCAAGACTGGGCGAGGCGCTTCCCCGTTTTGTGCCGTTTGTGGTGACATCGGCGACATCGAACATTTCATTTGGCTGTGCCCGCAGTTTGACAGCGAAAGAACAGAGATGGTACGCAGCTTGCAGAAAGGTTGTCACAAGCACGGGACATTTGAAGATGTTATTTTTGCTGAAGGGCCCACGGCGACGAGGAGGAGCGTGCAACGGATCCTGATGGCTTTCCTGCGAGACACTGGGCTGTGTGACATTTGGTGACGGACCCCTATAATTCAAGAGATGCTCAGGCGGAACAATTGCCGGCCATTTAAGCCAGGCGGCTAACCCCGCCTGTTGCAACATCACAACCACCACCACCACCAAGCAGGAAATCAGGAGTATAGGTTGATTCTATAGCCTGAATCTCTTTGAACCTTTAACTGCTTCTGTAATCAGGAGGAGACGATCGGTCACTTCTTTCTATCACGTATCCGTTCCATGATTCCGTCAAAAAAGAACACCAGCATTAATAAAGTTTCACGAAAACTGGTCGTGGAATTAACAGAACCAGTAATTATTTCTTTCGGGGCCACTACTATGGGATGGGGCCACTACTCTGGGATACAGTCAACAGGGATGTTTTAAAAGGACAGACTGGTGGGCTAGTTGGTAGTGCATAGCTCGGAGGGATGTTTTCTTGGCCACTGATGATTTTACCATTGAGACTGAAAGAATGTCTTGCTAAAATATGCCATCTTTAGATAGTTCCTCACTAATAATAGGCAGTTGAAGCTCATATGTTATTTAACTATAGCGTCCGGGGATTTTGTCCTGTAGAATTAACTTAATGGAAAAGTCCACCCACTACTCGGACCCTGCATCGGGTATGAGCCATGATCAGAGGACGACAACAACAACAACTACTACCACTGCTACCACTGCTACCACTGCTACTACTACTACTACTACTACTACTACTACTACTACTACTACTACTACTACTGCTGCTGCTGCTGCTACTACTACTACAACAACAACTACTACTACTACTACTACTACTACTACTACTACTACTACTACTAATTCTACTACTACTACTACAAGAACAACGACGACAAATATAAACTTTCCCCTTGCGCCCCCTTCGTCTTAATGTTTTCATTTACAATAACCACATAACAGGCCCGTAGCCAGGAGGGGTGCCTTAGCCCCTCCCCCCCCCCCCCCTCCCCCCGGAATTCGGATGAGGGGCGGGTGTTTTACCGGAGGAAAAATAGTAATAGGTGTTTTTCAAGGCCTTCAGCAAGTGCCCCCCCCCTCCCCCCCCCCCTTCAGCGAAAAAAAATTCCTGGCTACGGGCCTGCCACGTCACCCAGTGGTCTTCTTAAAGTCTACTATTTATATTTGAGTTAGCCCCTGGGTAAATAGTAGAGAGGCCTGGGAAGCCCTGCTGCGGAGCGAGGACCCTGCTTCACAGCAACAAGCCATCCGCCTGGCGGAAGAAGCCGCGAAGAGCCAAGAACTCTTTGCCTGCTTTTAACCGCGGAGGTGCCGGCCCGGCCCCCGTGACCTAGGCCTGTGTGCCAGGGACGGGGAGCGGAGGGCCTCCTTATCTGGCGGAAAATAAAGTTGTAATCTATCTATCTATCTTCTTAAAGTCTAGCGTTAGAGTACATCCTGTCCCCATCATCACTATTTTTTTCCCCTTTTCACTTTTTTTCCCTGTGTAGAGTAGAAAGCACAAGCTACGGTCGACCTCTCTGCCTCCTTCTAATAAGTTCGCTCTCTCTCTTTATTTACAATTAACCGCCGGCTTCTTGGCCAATCCCCCCGTAGTGGGTAGGAGTCAGTTCAAATGAAGAAAGCATGTAAGCAAACAAGCCTCCCCACCTACCCCCTTCATCTAGCTGTTGGTGGTGGCCAGTGGTGGATCCAGGGGGAGGGGGGAGACGATCGCCCCCCCTTCCCCCTAAAAAAGCCTGTGGGAGCACACCCCCCTCTCGCTAGTCGTCCACCTCCTATCACCAATTAGGACGAGGAGACCACTCTTGAGCACGCATCAACAGCATTTATGCTGTGATGAGGTTTTTGTGCTACCATAAGCAAAAAAGTCAGATCCCCGCCCCCCCTCTCCGGCGTTACTTCAAGCGTGACCGCCCCCCCCCCCCTAAAATGAGTGGCTGGATCCGCCCCTGGTGGTGGCGATGATTGGTGACGCAGGCAACCCGATCCAAAAGGTGCAGCCGTATCGGCACCGCCATCATGGCGCCGGCCGATCTGATCGTGATTTTAATAGTGGCAGTAATCGTGTGGCGGCTGCTAGGGATCATCGCGAGGATCGTCACGGCGGTCACGCTGGTGCTGGTGATCCTGGCAGCCACGGCACTGGCAGTGGCGGTGGCGGTGGTCCTGATCGTTGCGGCGATTCACGCCATTGCGATGCTGGCGATGCTTGCCGTCGTAGTCGTAGTGGTTGGGGCCACGATTGCGGTGCTGATCGAGCCCTAAATCATCTGACCGAGTGCCTCAAACAGGAACAACGTGGCACCAGCCGCAGTATAGCCCTTCAAGCACCGCTAAAATTCACGTACGTGTCTCAGCTTCTCTGGACCCACCAATGACGTCCGAGTCATCCTCGTCCGAGCTCTCGGAGCTGCTCTCGCTGGACCCAACGACCGCTCGCCGTTTTGCTTCGCCCTGCGACAAAGAATTTCGGCGATGCTTGTACGTCACGAAGCTGCAGCGCCCTCGACGACGCATTCTAGTAAATTATACTGATCTTCCGGTGGTAATTACTTATACGCTTTGAGACTTTAATGGATAACGCCTTTACCCTCCTCATCATGAGATATTGTGTGACCTCGGTCGTTCGCCGTACCCGTGACCCTCAGCCCAACGTGAACGTGGTCGTAACGTGGTCGTGAACGTGGTCGGTCGTAACTCCCTAAAAAATTTTTTTCAACGATTAAAGCGCTGTAACGATATAGAACACTGTCTTCAAGCCATCACAACAATATTCTGCGATGTTTAGATTCCAGCATGAGCATAGGCGTGCGCAGGGTTCCCGTTCAGGGGGGGGGGGGGGCGAAGGTTCGTCGCAGCGCCCCCCCCCTCCCTATTAAGTGAATGTATGGGGCAGATTTTGCACCCCCCTCTCAGGTGACTAGAGGCCCCGCCCTAGTCAATGTATGGAACAGATTTTGCGCCCCCCCCCCCTCTTAGGTGACTAGGGGGGGGCGGCCGCCACCCCCCCAATGCCCCACTCGTGCGCACGCCTATGGGCATGAGGATGTGACGGTCAAGCTTTCTGGCCAGACAGTTCTCTAAGTGAGCCAGCGAATCGTACTTGAGATAGGCGCTTTAAGAAAGCCGCCAATCGTACTTAAGATTAGGAGCAGAGTTGCCAGTTCCGCTTTTAATAAGTGAATTTGGGTTTCTTTTATCGCCGGGTCGCGTGTAGAATTATCCAGTCACTTGTGTTTTTCGCGGTTATTTGCATTTTTGCAGCAAATATAGTTACTTTAATGATCACGTTCACGAACGATGCGTTTGTCGTTCACTAATAGCGCGTTTGTCGATGGCTTTGAGGAGTTTAGTGTTGAAGTCTAACATAGGTTGCGGGAATCAACGAGGAACGTTAACCATGCATTGTCAAACGTGCATTCAACCGAATCGAGACTACCCTGGACAGTAGCGTAGCCAGAAATTTTTTTTCGGGGGGGGGTTCAACCATACTTTATGTATGTTCTTGCGTGCGTTTGTATGTGCGTGCATATATACGCAAGCAAAACTGAAAAATTTCAACCCCCCAAACCCCCCCCCCCCTTGGCTACGCCACTGACCTTAGACAATGTTCAAAAGTAAATAGGTGCTTTCGTTCACAGGTGCGCATATATTTTCGCTGTATGAGATAATTAAAGCGATTTATTTCAATTCCCCTTCGTATGTGAAGTCACATTTTTTTTATTATCATCAAAAACATTTTCAAGAATTGGGAAAATTAATTAAATTTCCGCGTCTTTTGAGCTTCTTCGCGAGTTTCGCGCCGCTTTTTCTTTTAGGGGGGGGGGGGGGGGGGGGCTTGTTTTGTGATGATTATTTGCTCGTTAGCTCGGCAGCATCTGGCAACGCTTATTAGAATATTTGCTCTATGTAGAACAATAATAAATGACCATGCACAAAACCTTGAACCGGGGCCTGGTGCGTGGCAGTCCATGTGTTCTACCACACGTAGAGCCACGCCGGGGTGGCGTGCACAAAACCTTACGCATAGTTTGATGTTTCGCCTGTACTTGTTTTGCTTATATAATGATGTACATAGTGAAAACTGTGTTGTGATAATTACATTTCTGTATGCGCTATCATGCATATGGTTAATGCACTACGTCATCTTAAATCCCTAATGAAATCTTTTATATACTCTTGTTTTCTATCCTTAGAGTTTGCTTTGATGTTGTGATTTCTTATACAAATTGTTACTGCGCTTTTGTACTTTCTTCCGTTAGACCCCCCTACTAGCCTATGGCTATGGGTCCAATCAGTGTTGTGAATTTACGCCTACTGTATCGAAAACAACCTCAATAAAGTCTTGAAGTCTTGAAAGAAGGCGCGGCGGCCGCCCCTAATAATCATAAGAGGGGGGGCACCAAGTGTGCCCCTATGTTTTTACTTAGTCAGACCTGTCCCTTTTAAAGTGCAGGGTTTGTGCATCTTTTTGACGATAATGATGGCCGGCGACCCCTGGTGTCACATTCCAACAACAGCTATAGCTTCCCGGCTGTAAAGCCGGAAAGCCGGGGACCACAAGCAGGCCTTGTGAGAGGCGCGACATCGTTTCATTTTAAGTTCTTGCATCTATTGCGAAGCTTCTCTGTTCTTTCAGTCTCGAAAGACCGAGAGGGCAAGGGGGAGGTGAAACTATGCTCTCCTTAATGGAAAACCCTCAACGCACGCCTACGTTCTGACCATAGGCGTGCGCAGGGTTACTGTTCAGGGGGGGGGGGGGGTGAAGGTTCTTCGCAGCGCCCCCCCCCCTTCCCTATTAAGTCAATGTATGGGACAGACTTTGCGCCCCCCCCCCCTCTTAGGTTCTTAGGGGACTAGGGGGGGGGGCGGCCGCCCCCTCTGCCCCCTCCCCCCCCTCGTGCGCACGCCTATGGTTCTGACTCCAACGCCTTTGATTTGGCGCTCAAATAAATTTCAGCGAAGGATCAGCGTACATTTTCTTTGCCTCAACCGCACTAGGACATATCAAAGGGGTCCGAGTTCTCTTGAGGAAAGGATTCCAGCCTGGACTAACAACGAAGGAGTGCCAATGTTTGGGTATAACTTAGCGTGTTAATACAACGCTGTTTAGTTGACACAGTCCCGGCTGGAACCTTTTCTCAACAGGCTCGAATCCTGGACAGGGACGAACATATTTTCTTGAACTGCGAGGCTTTCCTTTTGGAGAAGTCTATGTGGGTTTCCTATGCAGATCCTTGCTACGGACGGGAGGATTTCATTTTTTTTCCCTTGCGTGAATTTTCCTCTGCCCCGTGGACTTCCGCAGAAACGACTTGGCATTTAAACGCGAAGGTTCGCATGTCGGGGCTGTTAACCCTAACCACACGTACGCGTTACAACGAGTCAGCGCGTGGGGTGTAGACTCGGCGTCGCGCTCCCATGGAGGAAGAAGGTCTCACACAGAGAGAGGGCACGCCACGCGCTGACGCGCTGTAACGCGCGTACGTGTGGTTAAGGCCTGACCACACGTACGCGTTGCAGCGCGTCAGCGCGTGGATTTTTGGCGCAGCGTCGCGCCTCTCCCTATTTAAAGAGAGGGCACGCGGCTACACAAAGGTGCGCGCCCTCTCTTTCTATAGGGAGAGGGCGCGACGCCGCGTCAAAAGGCCACGCGCTGACACGCTGCAACGCGTACGTGTGGTCAGGCCTTTAGGGCTTTACTTCACGTCCTGTGGTTCCTGAGGGCGTCAGTGTTGGCAGCGTTTTCACCGCCCTCCTCACAGCCAACCTTCAGCGCTCGGCTCAGCAGCGCCACGCTCAAGTGAGGCACGTTACACGGCCGCTCTCCCTGCCAGGCCAGGTAGCAGTGGACGTCCGCGTCCTTCACGGAAGTGACGTCAGTGGCCACGACGTAGTCTAGAGTCAGCTGGTCCCCTTCTCCGAGCTCCCTGACACCGCCGTTTCCTTGCAGTCGCACCCCGTTTCGGTAAAAGGGGCAGTCGTCTCCCAGTCTGACCCGCCTCGGACCTCCGGTCTCCCTGACTTCGCACTCAACCACGTCACCGCCACCTACTCGCTTCGCGATTCCTCTGACACTGCGGTACACTAGAAGGGATGGACGAGCCAGGAACGACGTCATCTTAGACACGGTGGACGTCGTCGTCGCTGGCGGAGGTCTCATCTTCGGTGCGGACGTGTTTGCCGTGGGGACGCCCTCGTCAGCCACGGCGCGAGCTGCACATCGAGCGTAGCTCCAAGGAAGCGCCTTCTTCTCGCTACATTTCGCCGGCAGCGACGAGTTCTGGTAGACGTCGTCGTCGTCGTCGTTGTCGTCGTCGTTGTCGTCGTAATCACTGTCACAGACGCCAACATCGCGAGGCCCTCTGTTCGACCCTCGAGGACCTTCCCTGCCAGGCGGTTTGCCGACGTCCTCGCGCGGGTGTGCACCAGGCGGCGGCGAGGCCGGCCGGATGTACGTGATCCACCACTTGGCCGACGTGTTTTCCTTGAGGTTGAGCTCGGCGTCGAAGCGGACCAGGTCGCCGACGGCGAGCACCTCACTGACGTCCTTGACACTCTTCTCTATGGACTGCTCCAGGACGCTGACCCGGAAGAACGCAGCGGGCGCCGAGTGCGGTCCCAGCCGGATAAAGCCGTACTCGGACTTGACGCGATCTACGACGCCGTCGCATCCCGTCAGTCCGCGCGGTTTGTCGCTACCATCGCTGTACCAGTCCCTGCCAGACAAAAAAAAAGTGTGGATGGGTGCGGGCAGCGTACGGTGGAGCACTTCATCAGTATCAGAATCGTATGTTATTACATCAAATCAAGCTACAAATCAGTATACAGCAGTAGGTCCCAAGAGTCGGGGCTGAATTGGTAACCTCCCGTACATGATAACCTCCTATACATAACCTCCTGTACCTGATTCTATAGGTAACCTCTTGTACATGATACCATCATGTACGTACCTGATTGTAAAGGCCATCTCCTGTGCAAATTAACCTCCTGTACATGTTTGTAAAGGACATCTCCTGTACACAATAACCTCCTGTACCTGATTGTACAGGTAAGCCTTATGTACATGATCATCCTGCTGTACCTAATCGTACAGGTAACTTGCTGCACATGATAAGCTTCTGAACTCGATTGTAGAGGTAGCCTCCTGTATACAGGGTAGCCAGCCGGTCTAAGAACCGGCTAACCTCCCTGTCCTTCCGCTTGTTTCTTCCTTCCTACCTCCTCCTGTACATCGTAATCTCCGGCACATAATAACCTCCTGTACCTAACTGTACAGGTAACCTCCTGTACATGATAACCTACTGTATCTGATTGTAGAGGTAACCTCCTGTACATCGGAACGAACTCAAGAGTGCACAAAGCCGATATTCGTGTTCCAGAGAAGGTCCGCGTGCGCATACCTGCACGGCTTCGGCGAAGGCCCATCCGGGAACTCCTTGAACGTAGTGGAAGCAGGTTATGCGCCACTTGGCCACACCCTTTCCGCGCTCGTTGGGGATGGCGTCGAAACGCACCACGTCGCCCACCTTGAACACGTCCGTCGCGTATTTGATGCGCCGACCCAGGTACCTGCGAGCAAGCGCGAGTGCGCATGACAGGCATGTCTGGTTACTGCCTTTTGGTTACACGTACTGTGCTCGGCAGTCGAAATGCGTTACTTGGAGCGCGTGGCTGCTGGCGGTGGGGGTGACAGCTGTTGTATCGCGATCATGAGCTATGATCGCGTCCCGCCGTCCAACCGAGGCGCAAGCACTGCGTTCGACGGGAGCCCTCGAACAGACGACCACATCAGTCCAACGCTGGTGAACAAAGAGCGCGAGGCCCTCTGTTCTTTTATTGTTCTTCATTCATCAATTACACAAGGTTGTTGGCCGAATGGCCTGTTTCACAACTGTTAAGTCAACGGTACGTTCGGTGGATTACCACCAGATGACCTCACATGACAACACAACAGCGAAGGCGTGAGCGTTCGTGATACACGTCTGCACCCGGTAAACAGCCATTCAGGTTTATGCTTCTCAGTGGCGCCTGTGGAGCGCTGGTTGGTATGGCTTCAAAGCGGTGCGCTCACGTGCCGCGCGAGGTGGCTGGAGCTGGCCGGCATGGAGTAAGTACACTAAAGAAAAAGCTGGGCCGAAAGAGCGCCGACCTCAACACAACATCGCCCATGGAGGAAAGAAAAAGCCGCCATTACCATACCATTATCATGGTTGCCTGTGGAATTATTTAAACATGAGCTAAAATTAGCGCTACTCAATGTTAGTAGTACTAGCTATATAAATCAAACAGGGGCGTTTTAGCAAATTAGAAACATGTAGACAGTGTTTCATGTTCCATTTGGAAGATTTCTTGAGAAGATTCCAGGCCATTTACTGTGCGCGGAACTCGCGATGCAGGAAGATGCATTTGCATGGCACTTTTGCTAGATGGTGCCACCATATTCACTTGAGTTCGAGATCGCGGCCGCTTGCGCGTCTTCTGACTCAGCAGTGCGTCGTCGTCTGCGCTTTCTGTTGACACGTACTTGCAGCTCCACTAGAGTGTACTAGAATGGGGGAGTGGGTCCACACAGGGCTCCGCGCTGAGGCGTTTTTTTCTGAAAATCCAGGTGGCGCACCATCGCCTTCACCTGAAGGTTACCATGGTTACCGCTGGTGTTGCCATGGTTACGGCCGCGCGCGGCGGCCGCCGGCGGCAGCCTGCCCGTTGCGCATCAGTCGTGTCTCAAGCGTATCCCGCAGCGTTCGTGCAAAGCCGTGGACGGCGTTGCACCACGTCTCACGAATAATTCAACTAAAGGGAGGCACTACGTTTATTTTGCTCAATACCCTACTCGTAGCTAATAGCAGCAGGGCTAGCTTCATTGCGTTCGATTCTTTTTTCGCACCAGCAAGGTTGAAAGAAGTTGGCGAACAAATGGTAAAAACAACGCGCGAGCGGCGCTGCGTCGAGCAGACGATGCCGCGCCGAGCAGACGACAGCTCGGCGCTCTCGCTGTCACCACGAGCGCTACCAGCCGCTTCTCCACCGTTCCAACCGCCGGAACAGACGGAGCTTCAGGTGAAGGCGACTGCAGCGCCACCGCAAATTTTCAGCGCTTTTTGCTTCACCCGCGCCGCTTGCCGCCCGCTTCAGTGGACCCACTCTCCCATTCTAGTACACTCTAGCTCCACTTCACATAAGCTCACTTTCCATCAATTGCGAAGAAAACTGAATACCACTGTCAAGTCTAGCACGCGTCTCAGGGGCTGGTGGCGCTCGCACGGTACGGTAATGGCGGCAGTGGCGGCGCCCTTGTGGTCGGAGATTCGAATGCATGCGCCCAATGAGGAGCTTTTCCTCTAGAGTCTTTACTAACTCTATGCAGGCCAGTGCCACCGGTAATCACAGACAGAATGACTGTTTACCGGATGCATATAGGCGTGCGCAGGGTTCCCCTTCAGAGGGGGGGGGGGGGGGGGGGGCGAAGGTTCGTCGCAGCGTCACCCTTCCCTATTATGTTAATGTATGGGGCTGCCTTTGCACCCCGCCCCCCCTCTTAGGTGATTAGGGGGGCGGCCACCCCCCCCTCATGCGCACGCCTATGGCACGGACGCTCTCACCCTGACCGCCAGCAGCCACAAGTTCCGACTATCGCTTATCAATCGGCGAGCACTGTGCACGGCTACGTAGCTGTGGGAACACTTCGGTTTTGTGGACATTTTGTTGCGTGAACATTGCGTGTCGTCGTTTCTTCTTCTCGTCCGTGTTCTGTTTGTACTGGCCGTCGTGAACACTTGGTTTGCAATACCGAGACATAATATTCGTCCATGTGTTTACTCGCATAATTTCTTGTAGTTGTCGGCAACTCTACAACTATCACGCAAGATAAGTGGAGTAGTCGGCGCCCCGCATAGGCACCTTAAGTGCATTTATTTCTAAAAAAAAATGGCGAATGAATCTCCGTGACCACTAACAAGAATTATGGGGTATCTGCGAAGTTACACAGTTAACGCTGAACTTCTTCGATTAATCGTCCCGGAAAGTCCAGGAGCTGCGCGAGACACTGCATACGCGAAGCTCATTGGAGACAGGTAATTAAGCGTCTGGACTTGTGTATACGCATATGTCTTCCTCCAACCTCTTCGTTTTTATTTCTTTCGCTGGCAACGTCTTAGTTATTACGATGTACAAATTTTCCAACAAGACAGTCTAACCATTGTGGGTCGTTACCTGGCTTCGTCGTCCTTGAGGAAGCATGCGCTCTCGCTCGGATACCTCTTCAAACGGACGAAGCCGTAGATCTCGCGAACTAACTCGATGATGCCTTCCTCGTCGTACATCGGGACCGACCGCCTGGTCCCCTCGGACTCGCCCAACGGAGGGAACTCCGAGAGTTCCCCTAGGGGTGGCGGCGAGCGCTTGACGTCATTGGCGGCGCCCCTGGACACGGGCCTGAAACGACACCAGCAACGTCCCACATAAGTACTGCGGCAGGTGTGGCACTAAAACTCTGTAATAGAGAGTTTTAGTGCCGGGGACCCCCAGCTTCCCGCGTACGCAGGCTCTTGCGTTCCTTTGTATTCTCCGTGGGTGCAGTTGGGAGTACAAAGGAACGCAAGAGCGTGCGTACGCGGGAGGCTTGGGGTCCCCGGCACTAAAACTCTCTAATAGAGTTTTAGTGCCAGGTACGCCAAGCGGCCTGCGCACGTGAGCCCTTGCGTTCCTTTGTATTCTCCACGGGTGCGGCGGTGAGTACAAAGGAACGCGAGAGCGTGCGCACGCAGGCAGCTTGGGGCACGCGGCACTAAAACTCTCTAATCTGTATTAAGGAGAAAGCCTTCGACGCCTCCTCAAAAGCGAAAATTGACCGGTGTCCCACGTCGTCAGCACGATGTGATGTAAATAATCATCATCGCGTGATGACATCCACCATATTACGTCATCATGACGCCACAGGTCGTTAAAATCCGTGACGTAATCGTGATGTCACTGTGACGTCACGTAAAGTGACGTAACATGGTGACGTCTTCACATGACATCATTGATTGGTCAAAAGTGGGCCGATCCCGGAGGCAATGCAGAAAAAGGCGAGGTGCAGAAAGCTTACAACGCATCCGATCGTGGAGCTAGGCATTGCAAAACCACGCTAGTTGCAAAAAGCTTTTGGAGGAGTGCGCGGAAGGTTCAATACGTCTCCTTAGAATAAAAATCCACGCATCTCCACGAAGTGAATCATGACGAGCGGGCGAAGCTCTGGGTATCGTATCGGGTGAGTAACCGTACGTTACCCGAGCGTTGCCCCATATAATGTAAATTGGGTGACAAAGTGACAAAAAGAGTCGACGACAAAGCTAGGTCCTAAGGTCCATAATGTCTACGTTGAAGTCGCTGACTAGTATAAAGGGTTTGTGCTTGGAGGTGTTTTATATTGTTCCGTCACAATTATGATTGATGTTCCGTCTATTGTAAACCTTTCTTTTGATTCACATACAAACATATGTTTCGACTATAACGGTTTTCTATATACCGGGACAGCGGACAGTGAGAGTCGACGACAAAGCTAGGTCCAAAGGTCCATAATGTCTGCGTTGAAGTCGCCAACTAGTATAAAGGGTTTGTGCTTGTAGGTGTTTTATATGTCCTGTCACAATTATGATTTATATTAGTCTATTGCTAAACCTTTTTTTGTGTCTCACATGTGTTACGACTATAGCCGTGACAACGGACACCGTGGACGGACAAACCTCGCCCCTAAAGTGCTTCACCCGTAAAACAAGGAGAAGGTGACTTGCACCTTCTAGACGACTGAGGCGGAAGCATATAGGGGACCCTGTGAGTTCTTTTACGGATGGGTCTCGGTGCCGCCATATTCGACTGTAGCCTGGTCGTTTTGTATGTTTAACAACTAAACCAACTCCGCTACGGTAGATGCACACACTGTAAAAAATATTGCCCGTCTTTACAGCATAACGTGCCGATAATTTGTGACCACACAAACATTCTCAAACTTTAACAGTTTTTCTCGTTGAACGGATAGTTGGTAAAAGGAGAACCATCGAACAGAATACAAATGCCTTGGTACTCAGAAAACGAAAGTTTCCCGCATGCTCTTGTTCGCATGCGCGTTTGTAGTTTGAAAACAGAAGGCACCGTATTCTGTACTTGCACTGTACGAGCCAATCGCTAAAATACAGGTGTGCCTGTAGTTTGGAAACAGAAGATTCCGCATTTTTAAGGGCACCATTTTTGTGACCTTATAGCGCACGAAGAGTGTACAGAAACGTAAGGAAAACACAGGATAAGGTTGGTTTGTGAATACGGGCTTTAGAACACAGGGCTTCCTGTGTTGAGCGTATCGACGATTCTGTACTTTGAGATGATCCTAGAGAGTGAGAGGGGGGGGGGGGGGGTAAAAGAAAGATCGGGAGGTGAACCAGAGGTAGCCTCCTGTTTCCTACCCTGTACTTGGGAAGTGGACAGCGGGTGTAAAGGCCTGACCACACGCACGCGTTGCAGCGCGTCAGCGCGTGGCTTCTTGACGCGGCGCCGCGCCGTTTCCTTACGGAGAGAGAGGGCGCGCAGCTTCGCGTAGCCGCGCACCCTTTCTCTCCATAAGAAGAGGGCGCGGCGCAGCGTCAAAAAGCCACACGCTGACGCGCTGCAACGCGTGCGTGTGGTCAGGCCTTAAAAGAATGAAAAAGAAGGAGACTTTGACAACCACGGTACGTCCGAGAATTTCGGCTACAGAAAATGGTCTCGATTCCAGTTCACTCAGTAGCACCCGGAGTGGCCATCGTTCGATGTCATAGTGAGCGCAGCTGCACGGGACACCGATTGTGGATGTGTGGTATACTAGGGTACGTACATTGCGGCTGCTGCTGCGACAGGGATAGAACCAGAACCAAGTAACGGGGCTTAACGGATCCGATGCGTCTGGAGACGGTGGCCGGTGTAGAATGTTCGTTTCAGAGATACCCTGAAAAAGAAAGAAAGAGAGTAAGAAAGAAAGAAAGAGAGAAAGAAAGAAGAGAAAGAGAAAGAAAGAACGAAAGAAAAGAAAGAAGGAAAGAAAAGAAAGAAAGAAAACAAAGAGAGAAAGACCGAAAGAAAGAAAAGGAAGGAAGGAAGAAAGAAAGAATAAAGAAAGAAAGAAAGAAAGAAAGGAAGAAAGAAAGAAGGAAAGAAAGACAGAAAGAAAGAACGAAAAAGAAAGAGAGAAAGAAAGAAAGAAAGAAAGAAAGAAAGGAAGAAAGAGAGAAAGAAAGAAAGAAAGAAAGAAAGAAAGAAAGAAAGAAAGAAAGAAAGAAAGAAAGAAAGAAAGAAAGAAAGAAAGAAAGAAAGAAAGAAAGAAAACGTTAGTACATGGTAGGTAATTAAAGAGGCCCTACAACACTTTTCCAAGTAATTATCGAATGCCTTCAATGAAAGAGTTTATTACATCGGGAATTGACTGCCGCAAAAATTTTTAAAATCCGTCATGTACGAGTGGAGTCACGGGGATTTGTCGCACGCTTCAAGCGCTTTCTTCCTCCTTTTGTACCAGCGAGCGCACTTGAAAGCTGCGCAGGGGGGTAGATGACAAGGGAGCAAGAAGATACGCCCGTTCGCCAGAGCGCGTCATCACCTTGAGCACTCTTTTCCTTTCTATTATTCGAACGCGCGGCTTACATTCAGGGCGATCGTTGGCGCGCGCACGGGCACGTGGCGCCATCCCGCGGAGGCCGCGGTAACTATGCAGCTCACGATGCTCAGATCAGCCAATGGCCGGGGACTTTAGGTTTATTACGCGGTCATTTCGGGTTTATGGCATCATATGTTGAGTGAAGAGGAGCGATTTCTGGCTGACTTTTGCAGTTAATTGTATCTTCCAGGCCGCGTGCTGCGCTATAATGTTTGGCTCGTGTGTTCTCAGGAGCCTCGACCACCGATCGACAACCTTTTCTGACCATGCTGAATAATAATAATAATAATAATAATATTAATAATAATAATAATAATAATAATAATAATAATAATAATAATAATAATAATAATATCTGGCGTTTTACGTGCCAAAACCGCTATATGATTAAGAGAGACGCCGTAGTGGAGGGCTCCGGAAATTTCGACCATCTGGTGTTCTTTAACGTGCACTGACATCGCACAGTACACGGGCCTCTACCATTTCGCCTCCATCGAAATGAGACCGCCGTGGCCGGGATCGAACCCGCGACCTTCGGGTTCAGCAGCCGAGCATGCTGAAGAAATGTCGCAGGGCCCCTTTAATGTTAGGCGAACATCGCAGCTTGGAATATGACAGAAATAAAAAAAAAAGATATTTGTGAAAGGCAAACAATGATGGCTCATCAATTTAGCGCTTCTTCGAGACATATTTGACATCGTCAGTTTAAAACGCGTGCGTCAAGGGGTGTATGCGGCCGGCACAATTTTAGCGGCATGAACGCTGAGTGACACCCTTCTTTTTCTTCCAAGCGTATCCGGTCGAGCTCCTATTTCAGTGGCGTAGCCGGAAATCTTTTTCGGTCGAGGTTCGCCCGCTCTTTATGTGTACTCGTGCCCGCCTTTATCTTTCAGGGGCGAAGCTCCTTAGGCTGTGGGTCTGTCCCTCCTCTATGTAGTAGTAGTAGGTAGCCACCGTAGGTAGGTCATATGTGGTGATGTCACATATGGCCCCACTACCGTGCCATATGTGACATCACCACATTCCGTGCATTTCACCGATCCCAAAGCGGTGATAATGAAGGGACCATGTAAACCAACAGTACAATAAAAGTTTGATGTTTAATATATACACGGTGTTTCACACTCTTTATATGATGTACTGGGCGAATTTCACGGAAGAGTTTCACGGTTTACCGATGATTCCCTCCGGAGCTTCGCCCCACTCATCATCATTCACCCCGTGGATATGCTGCGTGTATATATGTATAAACATGAAAAATCGAAAATTTTCGGGGGTTTGGACAACCCCCCCATCCCCTCTCCGGCTTCCCTGGTATCCGGTTTTAAGAATATTCATAAAGTCTACAAAAAATATGCGCTAATCCATGGTTCTAGTTCAAGTTCAGATATATAGGATACATAAGATGTCGGAGCACAAGCTTACAAGCCAATTATCTGGAGGATAATTAATGAAAATTAATTGATAGAGTTCGTCGAAACACTGCGAGCACATCTCAAAGGGGGAGCAGATCTAAACGACGCGCTTCTTTAACCTGGCCTTTGGGATCCGCTCCGACAGCGCACAAAATGAAAAGTTAAAGGAGTACTGACACGATTTTGGAACAGCGCAAAAGGGACATTTTTCGTTTCCTTGGTATGCATTGCCAACGCTCTCCACACAGCGGAGTCAGACAACACGTATAAAATATTTTATTTTGATTTTAAAGTTTTCGTCGCTGAGAATCTGCAAGCCAGCTCCACTGCAATGGACATTATCCCGACGAGTCAAGTCAGCTCTGAGTTCGCGAGCTCTGCGTCCGTCATGCAGCCTAAATCGCAGAAATCACTCTCAGGATCCCTGGACGACAATTCACTCATCGTTGTTTACGTGCACCACGAGCAGATGACAGATTTTCCGTTAGTACGTCGCCAGTTGCTCTTCCCGTGACGTCGGGCTGATTTGATACGTCACTGAGAAGCCACCCCCTCGATACCGAAACCGAAATTGCTGTTTTATGGTAGCGGTATTAAAAATATATCCAGTGCATTCCCATGCACTACGACACTTTTTATAGGTTTCTCGACACCAGTACTTTCATTTAGAGCAACAATCCGAAAATTCTTAAAATTCGTGTCAGTACTCCTTTAACCCAAGGAATATACGTACTAACACCAACGTGGCACTACCAAGGCTCGTAAGTCAGTGATTAGGGTCACCTCCAGATTTTTTTTTCATCGAAATACCCGAGCCTACTTTGATTAGTAAGTACGCTGGTAGTATGCTGGTATGCTAGTAAGTATGCTGGTATGCTGGTATGGAAATACCAGCATACTTACTAACCACAGTATGCTCGGGTATTTTTGTGCGTCCGAGAAGCTTTAAAGCCATGCGTACAGATCGTCCAATCAGAACATTCGTCTTGCCTCCGTACACGCTGCCATAAGCGTGCGCAGGGTTCCCCTTCAGGGGGGGGGGGGGGGGGAGGGGGCGAAGGTTCGTCGCAGCGCCCCCCCCCCCCCCTACCTATTATGTCAATGTATAAGGCTGACTTTGCGCCCTCCCTTCTCGCCCCCTTGCCCCCCCCCCCTCCCCCTAGCGCACGCCTATGCACGCTGCGTATCGGCTTCACGTACGAACTTTAAAAGTGTTGGCGTATGACGACCTGCTGCTCCCACTTCAACTACAACTGCATCACACCAGTACAGGTCAGCTATAAGCGACTCAAAGGACTGACGTTTCAACAGCTTGCAGAGTGACAGCGAACATTTTATGTATTATTATGATTATCGCCTTGAAGCCATGATGTGCTGGTAATCTTTGTCCGCCGGAGATTCAGCGTGGGCTACATGTGCACCGGCACGGCATTAGGGCGTACAACTAAACTGGCTCTGATGGAACGCGAAGAAAGATGCACAGATACAGCGCTAACTAATGCGTTGGTTCAAGTGAGTATTATCTGTGTACAGTTTGTGCGGAAGCGCTCATTCACAAATCATACAGGAGAGGGAGACGCGACCTCAGTGTCGTCAAGTAAACCGGGAATTCATGCGTGAGACACGACACATTCATTATATATCCATCATTCTCGCGCACGCTATGGCTTCCCGACCATGACAAGAACGCAGAACTAGAGTGTATATACTCTAGCGGAACGCCGCAGCCTGTCACCTTACGTCACGTTCGCCATGTTTTATGCCTTAAGCCTACCCGCCCCAAGCTACAAAAATAACGGCTCGATTGTTCGCCGCTGGCAGGAATTAGTGGGGCGGCGCGCAACTTACGAAGGCTGTTTTACGAGGCGAGAATGCGATTCCAACTTTGACGGAAAGCTCCGCGCGAGGATCCAAACACCTTCGACGTTGACGTGTTGGCGCTCAGTCGTATACGCACGGCGAGCGGTGCCGAAGATTTCCGGTCACCAGAAAACCCCAAACGACTTAAGGCATTCGCATGAACCACAACGAAGTGACCGAAGGTGTGTCTTATACCACGCCAGCTGGTTTCTGGCAAAATGACAACGGCGGTCACCAATCTTGGCTCTTACGTATACTTGCGCGTAATACCGGGGCTGCCTGGTGGCCTCCTATTGGATCCTGTTAGCGTCACGTGGTGGTGTCGGCAGCGGGGAGGTGCGTATGCTTCAAACTCTTTCAATTAGTTGAAGTTGCTTAGAGGTTTTGAAATTCATGTAACAATATATCGCAATGCTGATCTAGGTTCCACAGTTCCCACTACCCCGAGGGTCAAAGCAGCTGTGCTCACTGTGCCCCCTCATTCTATTGCTGAAATAATTTGTATTTTGTACGTCTGAATGAGATAATATATCGATGTCAGGAGGGGGGGAGGGGGGTAGAAAGCGAGAACCTAAAGTTGAATAAAGGATTGCATTTGCAGTCCTTGCAATGCTGATCCATATGGCTACCATAGCCATTTCTTTACGTTGTAAGCATGCTGCCTGGCTCGGTCATTAAAGCATTGGCCTGTTTGTCGTAGAGTATATACAGTTAAAACTCGGTCTAACGAAGCTCAATTTTACGAACTTCTCGATATAACGAAAAAAAAAATTCCATATCCCGGTATGTACCCATAGGGTCCTACGCTGTCATCAACTCGAATTAACGAAGCTTTCATGGCCCTGAACATGATTTAACGAAGTCTTTGCGGAAATAAATGAGCAAAAATGCAGTGATTTCTTTCCAATTTTAAGACAGGAGGCTTTTCTTAGGACGTGCGCTGTCACGCTATCGCATTAAAAGCTTCTAGCCCCACTAGTCCCGACGCTAGTTTTATTTTGACGAGGCTGCACGCTGCAGTCGATCGTTAGCGCTTTTAGGGGCGAAGCTCCTTAGGGTGTGGGTCTGTCCCTCCTTTGTAGTATGTAGTAGTAGTAGTAGTAGTAGTAGTAGTAGTAGTAGTAGTAGGTAGGTAGCCACGTGTAGTGGAATGTACCCACTCCACGTGATATAGATGACGATGACGCAGTATAGTGGAATGTACCCACTACACGTGATAACGATGAAGTATAAGCGCGTTCCAGTATATTGGAATGTACCCACTACACGTGATAAAGATGACGATGACGCCTGATGACCACGAAGAATAAGCGCGTTCCAGTATAGTGGAATGTACCCACTACACGTGATAACGATGACGATGACGCTGATGACCTTGAAGTATAAGCGCGTTCCAGACCACATATTCTCTTTCTGCCATGGATGAAAACGATCGAGCTTCGCCCACTCATCATCATTCACTTCGTGGATATGGCGTGATTTTTACATATCAAATGGCGCTGGGCGGCACTGGTTTGCATAGGCGTGCGCAGGTTCCCTTTGAAGGGGGGGGGGGGGGGGGGGGCGTGAGGCGAAGGTTTGTCTCAGCGCCCCCCCTCCCTATTATGTCAAAGTACAGGGCTGACTTTGCGCCCCCCCCCCCCCCCTTCTTTCTCTTCGGAATCTTCTCGCCGCCACCGTTGCCTTTCCCGTTCCCTAGTATTCTCTGGTTGTACGTGCTCGGCGTCTTTGGCTCGCCGCCTTGCTTCGTAGCCATTTGTTAGGCTAACTGTTGTTGCCTGCTTCATTTTTAGTGGACCAGGGGTGAGTAGTTGAATTTACTCAATTTCTGTGGCAGACACCCGTTTATGATGATGATAGCTTTTCTTATACGGGGTGAACGAGGAACGATTCGCTAAACATCTTCGCTGTTAAAATTGCCGCGGATCACTGCAAGGGTCTTTTCATGTGCCCTAGGGCAGTGGCGTAGCCAGGAGGGGGGGAGGGGGGGGGGGGGGGTTCAGATGCTCCGAAATTTTTCAATTTTGCTTGCGCATATATACACGCACACATACAAACGCACGCACGAACATACATAAAGTACGGTTAAACACCCCCCCCCCCCCCCCCCCCGAAAAAAAATTTCTCGCTACGCCCCTGCCCTATAGGGCATATTACCAGACTACAAAGCGCCGTTGCCGAGTAGTGTTGTGGAGAATGAGGCAATGCAAAAGGCCGAATTGTGTTTATTTTCACATGATTCGGTACAATCAAAGTGGTGTCGACAACACTTCGCACGTCCTCTCCTATAAGCGTGCGCAGGGTTCCCCTTCATGGGGGGGGGGGGGGGGGGGGACGAAGGTTCGTCGCAGCGCCCCCCCTCCCTATTAAGTCAATGTATGGGGCAGACTTTGCGCCCCCTCTTAGGTGACTTGGGGGGGGGAGGCGCCCCCCCTGCCCCCCTCGTGCGCACGCCTATGTCCTCCTATTTCGGAGTCGAGGACGTGCGCATATCACATGGCGGGGTATATCGAAGTAATGCGACCGCTGCAGCGCGCTGTGTGGGTGGTGTCATTCAATAGTCTCCGGTTTAACTTCCACATCGGACTCGGTGCAGCTGCTCGTTACGATATCACTATGCGAGCTGCTATACTGTCTCGACAGAAGTTGAAGGCCAACTGATACGGCGGACAAGGGCGTGCGTCCCTTCCAGTCGGGAATTCCCCTCCTGCTGCGGGGATTCCCCTTTCCTCTCTGTATTGCAAGTTGTATCTTAGCACCAGAGCCGATTTTAATCACATGCATCGTTCTAAATGGCCCGAACAAGCCCAAACCCCCGTGGCAGAACACTGGGAGCGATGGGAGGCTGCTCTACGCAGTTCGGAATCAAAGCTACATCTTCGGAAGTGGCAGGGGGGGGATCCAGCCGCTCTATTTACTCCTACTAAATTTATTTATTAGATGCGAAGCATCTTATGCTCGGGGCTCTGTCCCTCCCGCGTCCCCCCGTCCGCCGTCCCCCCGTCCCCCCGTCCCGCGTCCGGCCACTTTCATGAAGTAGGGAAGCGCCCATTATGCGAACCAGAACACTGTAGTAATATGAAGGCCGTCAACCCTAACACAGTCATCAGAGTCATGGCCAAGAACACAGAGAGGCTGCTTAGCAATGGCTAGGCAGCTAGGTGTCTGTCGCCCAGGTTGACCCCATTCCTTGAGTCATGGCCGAAAGCACAGAGAGGCTGCTTAGCAGTGGCTAGGCAGGTGGTGTCTGTCGCCCAGGTTGACCCCATTCCTTAATCTTGCTTGCATGTGTTTGGAGGGGGCTTAGTCCGTCCCGCGTCCCACACCACCACAGCCCACAGCGCATGCGCGTGCCGTCCCCCCTCTCTCTCCTACGCTCACCCCCCTTCTCTCCTCTAGGAATCATCTACTCTACGGAGCGGCTCCGGCGTCCCACATCCCCAGAGCGCATGCGCGTCCTCTCCCCCCTCTCTCCTCTTGGAATCCTCTACCCTACGGAGCGGCTCCCACACCCCCCACAGCGCATGCACGTCCCCTCTCTCTCCTCTCCTACGGTCGCCCCCGTCCTTTCCTCTAGGAATCCTCTACGGAACGACAGGTGGTGTGACAGCTGTATACTCCGCTGGGGGGCGCCACGGTAGTTCCGCGGTATGAAAATGACGGAGCGCGCGCGCCTCATTCTCTCTCCTGCGCAGCGCCGCGATGACCGCCCGGACCACTACCGTGAAATGAGAGCGGCGACTTTCCTCCCGCTCAAGCTAATTATCTCCCCGCTGCTTCGCATCCACACATGGTTCCCTTTAGCGGGAGATGGGGAATTTTTTTTATGTGGGGGGGGGGGGGGGGGGGGTCTCCTTGCTATATTGTTATTAATAGCTATATATAATCACAAAAACCACATCAGAGCATAAATACTGCTAAGGGACACTAAAGTGAAAAACGATTTTTCGAGTATTAGTAAAGTACAATTTCACAATCCCGAAAACGCCACTCTTACCGCGAGACGACGCTTGGTAAGCGAGAAAACGCGCGAAAAGAAAATGCGAGTGGAGACGCCACCTTTGAGAATCCCGCACCAAACACCACGATGTCATAGATTTTGAAGGCGTTTGCTGGGTCCTACGTAGCTTCTAATCGATAAAAACGAAGTACATTGTCATCTGTGGGGGCCATAGACCTAGCATACGAAGTTTCAGAAAATTTCATCGAGCCAATGTCGCGAAAATACGAAAAATGCATTTTGAATTTTTTCGACGTCACGCGTGGAGATTTCGGCGCGAAATTTAAAAATTAAACTTAAAGAACTCCTGACACCAAATTTGGAAACTCGAGATGCTTGTGTTGTTTGAGACTCCTGCATGCGGGGGCACTTCTGACCGATTATTAGGGACGAGCGTTGCCTATAAGATATTTTAATTTGGTTTTAATGTAAAGGTCAGTGCTCATCCGAGTATTCAGGTGCAATCGACATTTTCTGTTGCTTGACGTAGACCGAGGCTCCCCCTCGTGACGTTGCAGAGGTCAAGCAAATATTGTCAATGTCAGAGAACATTTTCGGGGCGCGCACAATACCCCGACTGGCACCCGGGGAGGACTATTGTTCGTCACCCCTCTTGCGCTGTTGTCGGGTGGTTTTGGCTGCTTCCGCCAGGAAGGCTTTTCTTTTTCCTGAGGGGGGACACGCTCAAAGCACCCACATCGTTTCATTCTTCACCGCCCGCGGGTCCCCCCTATTTGAAAACGGCGTGTTCAGCGTCACCGAAGATTGAGCGCATGTAGTCTCAGGTGCTGCCCCGCTGTGGGGCGCTAGTTTCTTATGGTAATTAGGCGGGCGTTTCGAACTGAAGCAAAATCGTTCTGAATTAACGACGCTAGCATTAATTATACGATGCGTTAGAGCATTTACGATTCAATTTCGGCATTACCAAACGCAAAGCTACAAATTACTGTAAAAAAGTCGCAAACAAAACTTTCGCTGTCAGGGGTCCTTTTAAACCTTGATTATTTTCTCCGCTAATAATGAACTTATGATAGTGAAACGTATGGCATTAGAATTCTCAGAGTGCAGTTTGTTAATCTAAACCAGGTCATTGTTTCTCCTTAGTGACCCTTTAATAAAGTTTGACCAGCCAACCAATCACATCCAGGAAAGCTGGGCCTGGCATTCCGTTATGTCGGGGCCACTGCTCTGGGACTCAGCCAACAGGTCTTGTACTTAACTAGCATATAGGAATGTTACCCTGTAGAATTAACTTAATGGAAAAGTTTAGCCACTATACTCGACCCCTGCATCGGGTATGAGCCATGGTCGGAGGACAACAACAACAACAACAACAACAACAACAACAACAACAACAACGATGACGACGACAACAGCGACAAACGTGAATTTTCTCTTGCCCGGCCTTTAATGTTTTCATTTACATTTAACTGCCGGTTTCTGTGCCAGTCCCCCCACAGTGGGTAGGGGTCAGTTCAAACGAAGAAAGCAAGCAATCAATCAAACAGCAAGCCCCCCACCCTCTTCCTCTAGCTGTTGGTGGTGGTTGGTGACGCAGGCTACCCGATCCAAAGGGTGCAGCTGTATCGAGGCACCGCCACCATGGCGGCGGTGGACGTCATCGGGATTTTGCTTGTGATGTTCATCGTTTGGTGTCTTGAGGGAATCGTTGCGGGTATCGTCGCGGCAGTCATGCTGGTGGTGGTGATCGTGGTGGCCACGGCACTGGCACTGGCAGTGGCGGTGGTCTTGACCGTTGCGGCGTTGCACGTTGCTGCGATGCTCGTGGCCGTTGTCGTAGTGGTCATAGTGGTTGGGGCCATGATTGCGGCTGTGATCGAGCCCTTGATCATCTGACCTACAGCCTCGAACAGGAACAGCGTGAATGGCACCAGCCGCAGTAGCCCATCAAGCAACGCTAAAAGGCACGTACTACACATGTTTGACTACCAGCATCTCCGCAGCCACCGACGACGTCCGAGTCATCCTCGTCCGAGCTCTCGGAGCTGCTGTCGCTGGACACATGACCGCTCGACGTTTTGTTGGCCCTGCGACAAAAATGTTCGGCGATGAGAGCTGTACGTCACGAAGCTGCAGCACCCCTGAGTCAACGACGTATTTTAGTAAATTATTGTGATATTTCGATCTATGGCAATAACGCTTTGAAACCTCAATGGACGACGTCTTTACCTACCGCGCACGCCGGGGTGCGGGAGGCTCCCCGACGCGTTGTGCTCAGAGTAAAGTCGTGCAGTGTACTATAAGCTCTGTAGCTCAGAGGCAGCTTTGCAGCTGCTGTGCCAATTGTCACGTGATCATAGATGGCGGTGGCGAGCTTTGGGCTGGGCGGAGCCTACGCGCCGCAACGTCGCTACAAGCGCCTCAGTATGTGGACAGCACCTACCCCTGTTTACAAACATGGAATAGGTCTATATATAGCATACCCGACCGCGTACCCGACTAGTCACCGTATGTCCAGGGCGCTTTCTCTCTCACCGTCACCCTCACCGTCAGCCGCCGCGCGCCCCAAGTATCGCGTATCAATCGCGCGGCGAGCACTGTGCACGGCTACGTAAGGTGCTGTGGGAACGCTTCAGTATTGTGCACATTTTGTTGCGTGAACATTTGATTTACAATTCTGATACATAATATTCGTCCATGTGTTTGCTTGCATAGCTTTTTGTGGTTGCAGTCAACTCTGCAACACTTATCACGCAAGATAAGTGGAGTAGCCGGCGTCACACAGAGGCACATTAAATTTTCCAAATAATATACTGTTGTAAGTCAGCGCTCGTGTGTGTCAAGCCTCTTCTCTATCTTCGCCTTAAGCGCTTTCACCCTGTATCATGTCAAACCAGCAAGCCCAAGCAGCTACCTCAGTGAACCTTAAATGCTTTTATTTTTTTAAAAATGGCGAATGAATCTCCGGGACCACTCACAAGAATTGCGAGGTATCTGCGAAGTTGCACAGTTGACACTGGACCTCTTCGATTAATCGTCCCGGGAAGTCCAAGAGCTGCGCGAGACACTGCACACGCGAAGCCCGTTGGAGACGGGGAAAATTTTCGGGGGGGGGGGGGGGGATCGCTATCTTCAACGTATCATCGTAGGCTCGCTATCCGAAGAAAAAAAATAATAATGGTCAAGGTTTCGGGTTTTTTTTTTTTATTGCGATAGCAATTATATGGACACTCATGGCTGGCTTTCGCCGTCGGCGTCGGCGTTGGCGTCGGCGTCCGCGTCATTTGCCGTATATGTATATGTATATATATAACCGGCCCCGCCCGTCGTTAGTGAGCGTGAAAAGACGCGAGGGGGGGGGGGTCCCTCGAGCGACCTTCGATTTTACGAGCGGGGGCGCGCGCGTTATCTCCCCTTCTCGGCGGCCGACAGCGGGGGGGAGGGGGGGGGGGGATCTTCGATTTTACGAGCGCGGGCGCGGGCGCGCGCGTTATCTCCCCTTCTCGGCAGCCGACAGCGGGGGGGCCGGTGTACCCTTCTACGTGCTGCGCTCTCAACGCGAAGAGAATTCTCTTAAACAAGCGTTTTCTAGAGTTTCGTGAGATCGGATCCAAAAAAGAGTTAGCTGCCAGCCTCACTTCGTATAACATTACAATTTTTTGCTATCGCATTTTTGCTTCACCCTTGCGGTGAAACTGTGACTTTTTTTTTCACATTTCGCACCTGGATGTCAGCACCTGAATGCACCAATTAGCACCTGAATGTCAGGCTGACGTCACGGACTTCAATCTCGCATTTTGGCCACATCGGTTCAATAAAATTGTTACGAATCTAGTTCCTTTAGCACACGTTCTACTTCACTGTTAGCAATAAAGAACTCCGTGTGCTACATAGCAGACGTCGCCAAAAGCTGTGACGCAACGGCGAGTTACTGCCGAACATCAAGGCGGTGGCGCCAACTGTATTTTCTCTTTAACATGTTTTCTCGCTTACCAACGTTACCTTGTGGCAGTAGTGGTGCTTCTGGCATCGTGGGAAAAGAATCTGTTTGAATTTGCCTCCAGATCGTAGCCTGTTCCCTTGCGAGTTCTAAAATTTACCCGGAAGAAATTCAACCACACTGCCGACGTTGCGGCTGCCTGAAGGCTACCCAAAATCACATTCCTTTGGCAATGCGAGGGGAACCCACCTCCACAAGCAATACTGCCAGCTTCCTCCCTCGAGGCGTGGGAGTCACTCCTGTCATCAAATGAACACCGTATTCAGACAGAAGTTATTAACTGGGCCGAAAAGGTCGTGGCGAGCTACTGGCCACCACCATTCGAACCACCGGCAAGCTAAATTCAACGACCTCGCTGTGCCGTCAATAAAGTTGTTTCTCTCTCTTTCTGGCATCGTGAAGTTTTAAGGCCTGACCACACGTACGCGCCGCAGCGCGTGGGTTTTTGACGCGGCGTCGCGCCCTCTCCCTATTGGAAAGAGAGGGCACGCAGATTCGCGTAGCCGCGCACCCTCTCTCTAAATAAGGAGAGGGCGCGACGCCGCGTCAAAAAGCCACGCACTGACACGCTGCAGCGCGTACGTGTGGTCAGGCCCTGAGCACAGCCGTTTAGTGCGTCAGCGCGTCGCTTTTTGACGCGGCGCCGCGCTCTCTCCCTATGGAGAGAGAGGGCGCGCGGCTACGCGAAGCTGCGCCTTCTCTCCGTACGGAGACGGCGCGGCGCTGCGTCAAAAAGCCACGCGCTGACACGCTGCAACGCGTACGTGTAGTTTGGCCTTTAGGCGCCCGTTCCCGCGTTAAGCGGCGTCGCTGTCGGTGGCGTAACCGCGCGAACGAGTGCGTGCCACAGCAATTGGGCAAGCCCCGCTACCGTGTACAGCAGGTGCACGTGTCAAACGAAAACGAAGTACGAGCCAAACGAATTGGGCGAGCAAAGAAGACGTGCGTTGGTCGAAGTTTCACCTCGCCACCGTCCGATTCATGGCCTATCCCCCGGAGTGGGTTGCGCCAAAAGACTGAGGAACCAACCAACTAACCTCGGGCCCTCTGCGTGGCATTCGAGTATTCTAATTTCTACCACACAGCCACGCTGGGGTTTGCAACTCACTTGCAAAAAAGACCAGTCGTCAGGAGATGCGTCATGTGCATAACGGATAAGTGGCTGTGCAGACTTTTACTGACGGCAGCACCCTTAGCAGCACATCTAGTTTGCTGCCAAACATTGTTGGAATGAACAAAAAGAACAATGAAAAAAAGACTGATTTTTCATAGTAAGAATATGATTGAGTTAGCAAAAAATACCGTAACTTTTTTTTTTTTTTGCAGTTAGTCATGAAGAAATCATAAAATAAATGATGAAAAACTTCCAACAGGTGGGAAGCAAGTTGACATCACTAATTCCCACTTGATGCAAGTTAATTTTAAGGGTACACATGTATCTGTGACAATACACTAAAATGTCATAAAACAAAGTCGCATACGACTCAAAATAACTTCATTATATAAAAGAAGTTCATTGTGTATTCGTAACACTGCATGTACGACAAGATTATTCATCATTTGCTTCATTATAACTGCTAATTCGTTATATCAGTGTTCATTATATCGAGGTTTTACTATATGTTCAAATTCCAAGCCTCGTTACTCATATTATGCATTGCAACTAAGAATCTTGTCGCTCCCTAATAAAGCAATTAAACGAAGTCAATCAAATCAACGCAAGAGCGTGATGCACAGGTTGGCCCACTCGTTTTAAAGGTGCAAATCTCAGTACGAAACGAGTGGAAATTTTTCTGAGGGGCTCGTTTATATTAGCTAAGACCCCCGGGGATTGCATGCACAGAAATACACGGTGAAGTGGATGGGGAGAAAGCAAGCTTCCCTGCAATGCAGTTTTCCCAACTAATGGCGGCTGGTCACATACTGCAAACAGCGTGCTCAAGTGCAGTTTGCTTGCCCCATGGCGCGGAAAATGTTTATCGGGGCCCTGCGACGCAAATTAAGCGTGTCACTTTCATCGCCTCTTCTGGAACTTTGGAATGCACCGATGTCATTGCGCGAGTGGCAACGCGAAAAACAACACTGTTATAATTTTATTTCAATGGAGAAACTGCACCAGTTTGTGGCTATAGAGCGACACACAACGGCTCTTTTCGAGATCGGAAATGACGTTTCATCACGTGGGAAATGACGACATTGGCTGGGCGTTTTGATTGGTTTGATGCGACATGTCGCATGTAATACTGATATGGTCACAGCTAGTCCATGCTATTGTGTGCTAAAAATGATTAAAGCACTACTGATACTTCCTAAGGTACAAAAGGATTTGTTTTGAAGCATAAAATCTTGAAAACAATTCCAAAACGACGTTAGGGGCACTGCACAACAGCCACCACTAAAGTTATCAGCCACCACGAGGCGAGACTTCCAGTATGGATCTATAAGACGCGCGCAGTGATTGGAAACGGCCTTTGACGTCACTTGGGAGAGTGAAATGCGAAAGGGAACGTTTCTTGCATCATCAGCTCGAACTTTGAACTCTGAAGACTAATAACATCAGTTTTCCGTGCACCAATTTTCAGTTATTTTTACGTTCATCTCTGCATTTATAACTACACGCATTCTAGCGCTAAATAAGGCTGTCGAAAAACTGTTGCAGGGCCACTTTACCAGCACGGGAACTAGGATCTCGTCTCCACTTGAAGGACAAGAGGTGCCGCCATTAGTTGGGCGATTATGCAACGCAGGGAAGCGCACTTGCGGATTATAATGAGGGTCTATAGGTAGAGCAACGGGAGCAAAACTTGGTTGTCAGCTCATATCCAACAAGACCAAAAGAGTGATTTTTGTCCACTTTAATTCATTTCAAATTATGTCACGATGATTACACTACCGTTAAAGACAACATAATCTATGCTTTCCCTGGCCTAATTGTCCGTTCGATTAATTTGATTCTGTCTAACAAGTCAAGAGTATGCAACACAGTGTCTGTCACGTGTGAACGTGAGTACCTCTGGTAACGAGTCTACCGAAAAATGTGAAACACGTGAAAGCTTCATCTTTATTTAACACCTCACGTCACAAAGTAAGGGACAACACAAGTCAATAGATAAAAAAAAAAAAACACATGCGCACATCATTGGAACCTTACAATCTTGAGCACTTTGGAAATTCATTCTGTAACAAAAAAAAAAAAAAAAAAGGTGGGGAAAAATATGAGGAAAAAAAAACAGCACATTGTAGAAATCTGTACAGATCTGAAATTAATGTAGAGCAAAGAAAATCCATATACGTCGCGAGCCTATAACAACACCCATGGCAGAAAAAAAGAAAAACGTAACAATAACGATCTTGGCGTTGTGTGAAAGCACGTAGGGAATCGGGGACTCAAAACGTTCCGGCCTGCAAAAAAGGTCAGTCTTGCCTCCTCGTCGCTTCGATTCACAATTTGGCACACGCAAAAGTGGATAGCCGTGGAGTGTGTTTTAACAAGCACACCAAAGGCATGAACCGTCGCCAGCTAGACTGCTATCACGAATAAACTGAGTACCAACAAAAGACAAAAAAAGAAAATCAACAAGATGGAACGTGGTTCCACACCCGTCTGCTTCCGCGTCAATCGACGTCGATTCATTCACGGTAAAGTACGTAAGGTAGCAACTTGAGCATTGAAAAATGCGTAGCACAGTACAACCTCACAACAAAAGAAGTACGCTGGGCAGTGTCAAACATTTTCGTCAAAACGCGCCGCTAACTTTACCCGGTTTAGCCGAGTGTGCGAACGGTGTCGGGGAACACGCATAACAAAGAAACCTTTCAAGACCTGCACTCTCGGGTGTAATAACCGGGTCAATTTAAGTACTAATTGCACAAGTGGTTCGTTTGTCATTTTCACGCAAATGGCACTAAGCTACTGTGCTCGCTACGATTTGGCGAAGCGCGACATCGCAACAAACGAAACCTTTGGATCAATTTCGTCGAGACACATCACCGA
The DNA here is from genome assembly GCA_030522465.1 of Rhipicephalus appendiculatus. Classification (NCBI taxonomy): domain Eukaryota; kingdom Metazoa; phylum Arthropoda; class Arachnida; order Ixodida; family Ixodidae; genus Rhipicephalus; species Rhipicephalus appendiculatus. Next base: position 66,649 of record JALIZH010018976.1, read on the forward strand.
GTTGCTTGTTTTCACATAAACTGCAAACAGCGCTGGTGAACATGAGCGGCAGAGAAGACGGTGAACACTGAATCCTTAAAGACATGAATGTTCTCCGACACCATTAGCAGGCGAATCTTTAGGTATATTATAACAGATTCATTAGTAGTGTTGACACTGATTATGGCTACTACATTAAACAACATGTTCAGTTACGTATTGCAGTGTCAATTCATGTAAGATACGCTTATACACGATACCAGTTTCGTCTGTTTGAAATTCCATCACGAATAAAGACCAATGGCAATGTGGAGCTGTGTGCGTATTGGCGCTAGCTTTCATGTAAACTGCAGCAATTATTTCATATCTTAAAACTGTACATCACATAACCGGAATGAGCTGCACCTGAGAAATATACTGTCACCTACTTCCGACTAAAGTATGCTTATCAATTTCATCCATTTTCTCTTTTAACTCAGATTTTGACACTGGGACTTCCGGAATGTTGAAATACACGCTCGTGCCTGCTGGGCATGGAATTCCACATAATGTTTGTTATTTCTGTTAACCACTAAAGTCATTTACTTGAAATGCCAAAACAAATGAAATTTCAAGTAAATGCCATTTGTTCAAATACCACCAAATGGAAATTCAAGTCAACAGTGCCCTTATACAACTTAGCACCAATTCACAACGTAAAACCTACGAAATGCCCTTTCACTCAGTTAATAAAGAACTCGTCTCATATTTTAAAAACACGGGTAATGAATATTTCAAGCTACGCGCTAGTTCGCACAACTTCGTCCGCACCATGCTTGAGATAATTTAGCTTTTTAATCAGGGTTTTGTGTTCAGTAGCGAAACATACCCATGCACACGATACTCTTAATTTGTGCTAACATAGCAAGTGTATCACAAGGCAACTAGTTTTGACCATTACATAAACAAATCACTTCCTACTTCTCCGACAATGAGTGTGGAGTCATAAATGCTTATGAATACCGAGCAGAGTTTTCCCAATTCACCGGAAACACTCCACCGGTTTGATTCCCTGCTCGTGTGCAATTAAGAAAACTTGTGGGCAGTGTTATCTCAAAAAGAACTGTAAGCTCGAAAACGAGATGCACACAAATGTCAAACAGTTCCACAACACACGGAATGCAGCGATTCATTTTCACAGGTTCCCGAATGAATGTTTCACAAGAAATTAAAGTGGGCCGGATGACAATACGTCATGGTCTTGGAGGTCGCGCTAAACTGGCATGAAACGAAAGAAACATAATGTGAACCAAGTACGTTTTGCGTCCTTTAGTTTATTCGCCACTTTAGCGCTACCACTCCCATGACTGAACATCTAACTACCAATTCCCCAGCTCATAAGAAAATTAGACAGACAGTGCCTTTTTAGTTCTAGCGCTACCCTGACGTCATGAACAAGTTCAACTTGCAAGTCTGACGCTGCAAGCAGCCACAAGCTGATGAAAAAATATTGGCGACAGAGCACTAGTCTACATAGAACGGCCAGCACGAAAAAAGTGTGCACGGCTGGAATGAAACGAAAAGGAATGAAATTAAAAAAGAAATCGGGAATGAAACATAACAATGAAAACAAAAAAAAAAACAAGGAAGCAGGGCCGTGGAACCAGGTTCCCTCCTGTTACGATGTCACACCAAAAAAAAAAAAAAAGGACGTTCCCCAAGGCACAACTAACCACGGCACTACACACAATTCGTTTCCCCCTCCCTCCCGTTTTTCCAAGGCACGATGTGACGACATCAAGGTCGACGCTCGTCGGGCACTCGGAAAGAGCACCGTTATCTCTTCTTTTTTTTTTTTTCTTTAAGTCCTCTTCCTCCTCGTGTCAAGAGTCTCGTCACGGAACGGAACGCACGCCGCGTTCTGTTGTCTGCGTGCCCACGTCACGAACCAAGCCTTTGGCCAACCGCTCCTGCTGCTGCAGCGCGTGAAGCTCTTCGGCCATGATCCTGGCTACACGACGAAGCACATTTTCCTAAAATAAAGAAATACATATATATGAAGCCACGTATGGCAACACAAGCCGACATCAACTATAAAGCGTAGAGGCTTGGGCTAGTTGATTTGGGTTCATGATGGCGAATTTCCCAGCCATTTTTTCCCATGTTCGAACGCACGCTGTGAAATTCGCAATCGGGAATCAACCAACAGTTAGCCAACACTCGATGACATGAGCCATCATTTATCCAACATTAGCGAGTTTTAGTAGCGTGTACATAATGTCCATAACAGCGTGACGCACGCAAGAACGCCATGTTCCACACACAGTGCACGCTAAAAAAGTTCTCTGCGCGCACTCTATGCAAAAGGTACAGAATGCAAAACATACAGAACGCCATTACGCGCTATGAATGCAGTACTAAAACTCACTACTAATCAGCATAATAATATCTGGGGTTACACAGTTGCCATTACACACCCTATGGATGCAGTACTAAAACTCACTACTAACCAATATAATAATATCTGGGTTTTTACGTGGCGCAACGACATGATAATGAGGCATGCTGTAGTGGAGTGGAGGGCCCCAGAAATTCTGACCATCTCGAGTTCTTTAACGCACATTGACATAACACGGTTGCCACCATCGAAGCAATTTGCCACCATTAAAATGCAACCACCTTAGCCAGGATTGAGCCTGCGAATCTCAGGTCTGCAGCCAAGAACCGTACGCACTTTGCCAACGAGGCGGACCTTATTAACCAATGCCAGCAGTATGCAAGTAAATATGGTCGGCAAGGACATGCCAATTACCAGTGATCACAAATCACAGGAGATACATTAAGATGTGCTCTCGCATGCCGTATCATCACTCGGCAAGGGTAGTGGCCCCACTTGCTTTTTGCACGAACCGAAATCCCATAGAGTTTCCTACAATACTTACTAGAGGGAACTCGAGTGCTGCGATCTTTCAGCCATCGTGGGAATGATGAGTAGCACACGGATTTGCCTAATCTTTGTACTTGCGGCTTCGAACGCACTTGTGGCTTTGTTATTGTGTTTTGGCGTTTGTTTTAGATGAAATAATGGATCATTGTGAATTTCACGAGCAGATTTGAATTGACCAGCCTAAAAAGGTTAAGGTGGTGAAGTGAAACTGGTGAATATTTGCTGAACTTTGTCTTGTGACAATGCAACTCCAGACCACACGAAGGCAAACGGAGCCAAAAGAAGGACGCTTAGACAAATCCGTGTACTACACATCATTCCCATGCTGGCTGAAGTGCCATGCATTGCTGCTCCCATAGACAATAGCGCCAGATTTCCCTTCAGTGTATTATTAGGAAATTGCTAAATCCCACATAGATTGTCATGTAAACGTGTCCTCTTCTAATAATGACTTTTCAGTCTTCCTTACACTGTACGTGTAATCATATGTCCACCTACAATGGTCTCAATATGAGACCGCCAGTACACTAAATAAGTAAAAATATTACATAGGTAGTTACTTGTGCCTACCGAGCCATTTTTTTTTTTTTGTGTGTGCAAACTAAGTGCCATGGTTACTACCTGGCATAACCTTACTGCCTTGCTTTATTAGGCATGATCTCCAGGACTGGACCCACTTGTTTTCTTTTGTTATGCTGACATGCAGTTATGCACAAACACACATTATCTGTAGTTTAGTAGTAGTACTGTTTATAGTAGAAATGGCGCTTGATTTTGCGGCTCAATAGGGAGCACGGCGAAACGCCTCAGGGTCAGTTTAGGAGATGTTGGCACTTTTATATAGCACCAGCTACTCCTTTTCACAAATAATAGAATAGATAATAGAATTCATTAAAATCAGAGGAATGAGAAAAATTACATAAAACAGCACCAAGGGACAGCTTACAAGAACAGTGTTGGGCGAGTTGGTATCGCATTGTGAATGGCATTTGCAAAAAAATCAGGCACACGAAGGGGAGAAACCACGAGACAAGCGCAGTCTCGTGGTTTCTCCCCTTTGTGTTCCTGTTTTTTGCGCAAATGCCATTCACAGGACAGTTTACGCAAGACATTTCTTCCTAGACATTTTTGCCACAGATGTATGGTCCTCTGTAACACTTTTATTAGCTTCCGTGAGGGTTCACATTAAGACTTGCAACAAGTTCATATGGTGAACGGGAAAACACGCAATGCCAGGGCAATTATGAAAACAATGCACCATATCTTCAAATAAGTATAATCAGTGCCTGCAGTATTTTGCCATCGTGCTTCCTTCACATTGCGCTCTGTACTTTCACTAAAAAAAATTATCAACATTTTTTTTACTTTATTTTTTATGTCCACTGCAAGACAAAGGCCTCTCCCATGATCCTCTACAGAAAGAACATTCCTATACAGAACAGCTCAATGCAAAACCCACACTGAATCCTCTTGCCCCATCTAGTACATTCAAGCAACGTTGATAATGCCTCTTCAACTGCATACACAGAGCAAGAGTCCAGAACTGTGAACTAGCTCACTGGACAGTAACTGCAGTGTCCTCTCTCTCCGGAGGCTAGCACTGCAAGTTGCTGTTAACGCCTCCAGTTACCAGAACTAATCTATTCTCAACACGTCCCTTCATTATCTCATTATACATGGTTACAGACTATAGAGCAGCATCAGACTGCAGAAACAGGTGCCAAAAAGCTAGTTCACGAGGAGCTGGACCCAGCCATTCGTTTCAATGGTGCAGCAATGGTGTCCTCTGAACCTTGTCCTTTGTTTGAAAGTGTGCAGGTCCGTGTGATGTTTTGGCAACACACAGTCACAATGAACGGAAATGCAAGTGAGACACCGTACATGTTCTTTACCCCGGGTCGCCAAGACAATGTCATAGAGCACCCAAGGAAGGACAAGACCATACATACATCACTTTTAATGCCCACAAATAAACATATATCCTTCAGGTGCAAATTATGATGGACTGTCTGTAAACCGTGTCAAATTTACACAACCTTATTCCAGGGCACTTGATATTCTATTGCAAGGAATAGAAGGTTTACGTATATTTCGGTATTTTTCAGTGATTGTAATTGGCTATTAAAGATATTTTATTCTGAAATCAGAATTGTTCAGCCTGACTGGTTTCATTGGTGTCTAAGGGCTTCCGAAATTAACCGATCCATTAATTTATTATTCGTTTCCCTTAGGCTCGTGCTCCTTTCTTCCGTGTAGTTTTCGTTTCTTCTTTGCCTCACGCACTTTTCGAACGTGCATTTCAGACATGGTAGGCCGGTTTCAAATTTTTCTGTTCTCTTCACACACTACCAGCTTGGTGCCAGTGTGCAACGTAGGTTGTGTTTGCACCTTGAAAATTGTCAATACATGCGGTTCGTGGCCTTTAAAATTTAGGTGCACAGCGCACAGCAGGCAGATAAGTAGGGCTTGCACTACGTCGGCATTTCAGCAATCATTTCTGGCGTCACGTAGCGCCTGCACCACTGAACTGGAGCTGTATAATTTTCAAAGGCTAGGTCTTTCGGTCCCAACGTGGGAGCGGCCCGCTTCGGGCTAGGACACTAGCGCGACCTATTGGACCGTAATAAAGTTCTTTCATCCATCCATCCATCCATCTCATGCCCCGCCACGAACCAGACGAGGGCTGTGCAAGGGGGAGACGTGGGTCTTAAAAAATGTTTTTTTAAAAGTTGGGTGAATGGCATCAAATTTAATACACTTATTCAGTCTTTTTCACAGATCTGAAATCTTTAAGTAGATTTTTTAATAGCTGCATTAGAACAAAAGATATGCAATTTCTAGCACATTTTTAAGCATATTTGTTACGGGTATTTCTGGCAACTTTGCTTTATCAAACACAAAAACAATGTATGCGACAAGATTGCCAGGAAGCTGGTCTAGCCGGTGATGCTATTTATTTTCTTATAATGTTGTTCAACAAATTATAATTCTCGATAATCAGAAATAGTATGCAGCAAAAAAATTTCACTCATATTTGCATCGATTTTTTTTGCAGTCAAAGTTCACTCAAAACGATCAAATTAGCAACAGTGGCTAGACCGCCTCTCTGGCAGTCTTGCCACATACTTTGTTTTTGTGTTTGACAAAGCAAAGTCGCCAAAAATCTCCGTAAGAAATATGCTTTTAGAAATGGCACACCTTTTGTTCTAATGCAGCTACCAAAAATCCAAATTAGAGATTTGGAATCTGCCGAAAAAACTGAATAAGTTGGTTAAATTTCATTCAGTTCACCCAACTAATAAAAGAAATAAAACAAAGACCCGCATCTCCCCTTAATGTATTTTATGTAAGGTGACTAGAAGCAGTTGGCACTCTCCAGGTCCACCAGGAGTAGGTGGAACTACAGATACACCACTGTTGAACAAACGCACCGAATCAAATTCTGCAATATCCCAAAGCAATGCACAATCTACGATGTAAGCTATGAGCTACAGGTTAATTTCAACCATCTCGCACACTTGCACAAGCCAAACAATTACTTTAGCCCTATCAGAAAGCGGGCGAAACGACTGGGAATCAAACCTGTAACCTTGGATTCGGCAGCAAAGCGTAACAGACACAAAAGCGACTGTGACAATGGGTAGGTCACTTAGTGAATCTACTAGCGTGCCCAAAGTTACACAAGCTTTAAGTTTGCACCAAGATGCACCAATGTCTGCGTAAAAGTGAAAATGTTGGTGCATGTCGTGTTGCAAATGCGGTGTAAATGTCGGCGCATTTGCATCCCGTACAAGTGATGGTGTTTCTGGTGCATCTTGGTGCAACATTTGTACCAAAATGCACCGGAAATCGAGCACAATGAAGCACAAGCTGAGGAGTTTGAAACCAAGAGTGCGGTACTTACGCTTATGTCGTTGGAAAAGAGGGCACTAGTTGCGAGAGAATTTCCAACTGCAAGAAACAAAAAGGCAAGACAGGGTATTTATTACAGAACCCCGCGAAGACAAAGCCAGTAGTGCTATTTCACAAGGTACCGTATTTACACGATTGTAGGTCGACCCATTTTGTCTTAATTTGATATCCGAAGTTGGCGGGTCGACCTAGAATCGAGAACTAGTTTCGGTTGTAAAGTCTTTCTGAAAATGATCCCCGCGTATTGCCGCGAAGCTAGCTTTCCTGCACAGCTTTCAAGCACTGCCGTGAAGCCACCTTGGCAGACCAGAATTCGACTTTGTTTCCTTCGGAGACATCGTAAATAAATTTTTTTTATGAAATGTGCTCGAGCTCTTTTTTTTTCTTATTTTGCCGTGCGATATTAGGGGGGGTCAACCTACATTCCAGTCGACTTACAATCATGTAAATACGGTATTACACTTCCCACTCAATGAGTCTGCATGCCGAATGCCAGATGAAAATGGATACAGACAACAAAGCCAACATTACAAAACTAAACTGGGCACGTTTAACTAGATGTGGTAGGCACAGCTTACTAATAATTGGGAAGAAAAAAAAAACAGGGGCAGGGAAAAGCGCCAACTTTCAACTGATTTTGTTAACAAAAAGGCCAGCCATTTCTGTACCCCCGAAAATAATTAGACCCATGCAGAGGAGCACTAGTGATCGTGACATTATCTCCCTAGAAATATTGGCCAAGAAATGAAAGCTACCCATCGTTAAGGTGAAGTAATGAATGGTGTACTGATGCACCAATCTGCGGCCTTCCTGACGAAGGACACTTCTGAAGTTTCTAATTATTTGCTTTAGCTCTTTTTTCAGAGACCTTGTTTGCTCAAAAAGAGGGGCACATTTGCACTCCTCATAATGACATGCCAGACGGTTGTCACATCCATTCTTCACAACGTTAGCATACACTTGGCTTGTTCATTGGAAGACTGCCATGTCTGCCGAATGTAGTAGATTTTGCCGCAGCTGAGTGCTATTTCATAGATGACACCACATTTGCAATCAGCAAATGAACCACTGTATACTGTTTGGAACACAAGCCTTACAGAATTTTCATTGGAGAAAAAAATATTAATATTACGTCCAGTCGTCGTATTCTTCAGGTTACACAAAAGTTTGTGGATGCGTAGATTAATGCACAGTTGTTCTTCTTCGTTTAAGGCGACAGCCTTAGATGCCTCATTAAATGCGAAAATTAAACGTCAACGTCAGTGGCGTCCCACGGCGTCGGTGTCAACATGATTGATGCAAAAAAATCACCATCAAGTGATGATGCCACCATACGACGTCAATGTGACATTACAGATCGCCAAATTTTGGGATGTCATCACATGACATCGTTGCTTGGTCAAAGACGTGCCCATTCACGGAGGCAATGCAAAGCCAGATGAGGTGCAGAAAGCTTGCAATGCCTCCGATCTTGGAGGCAGTGAAAAACCACAATAGATGAAATATTTGGATAGGGGAGGATCAATACGCCGACTGAGAAGAAAAAAGATGGCTTTTGCTTTCGAGTAGTTTTAGGTGAATGAATAAGAAACCCTGCGAGTTTTGTTTTCTCCGTCCTTTCGTGCTTTATTTTTTGCGGATTAGTTATACAAATGAATATGACAACGCTATTTGGGTAAGCAGCCGCTTTTAGTCGTCCTGTATGATGTGTTATGCTAGATTGGGTTCTCATACGATTTGCCAAAGGCTACATGGATGCCCATTGTGGCAATTCCTCTCTCGATCGACACTGAGCTGGTGCTACCATATGGGGCGACAATCCCAGGTTATGGTGATAGCACCGGCATTCTTCCCAATCATTTACGTGCCGTACCTACCACAGCAAGAACAAACCAGCTCGTCCACATCAAGCAGCTGTTACATTAAACTAAGACAATCGAGACCTGTCATAGTGTACCTTCCAGCTGTGATCACAAAAGGCAGATTTGTTAAGTCTGACTGCCACAGCTATGATAATGTGATCAGCAACTGACTTGCAGCTGTCTCCATCGGAGTGCAGCCGCAGTCACAAGAAATTGAATGCCACACCGCATGTAGAGCAACACTGCACCATGGCTGCTACGGCCAGGTATAGACTATTTTACCTTTGACATATGGGTGCTGCCATCTTGGGCTGTCAAACGATTGTGTTATCTTTGTGTATCATGATGTGAAATTAACGAGGCCATGAAACCTCAAATGCACAACCCGACCGTTTTTATACACAAGCGTCTACCACAGCACTGTTCATTTAGTTAGAATACAAAATGGCAAAGTTAACGGCCCAATTGACAGCTTGCAAAATAGTTACTGTGAATGCGTCAGAGTTTGTTTCCCACACAAATGGCCTCGACCACAGACTAACAGACATCTTCTATCCAGCACGAATCCCTGGATCGATGGAGGCGAAATGCTAGAGGCCCAAGTCTGGGAACAAGAGGTTCCATAGGGAAAACATTCTTGCGGGAAAGCTAACGTAACTACAGGTGTTTTCATAGGGTACGATAGGTGGCGCTCACTATTTTGCAGTATCAATATGGCGGCACTGAAACCTATCCGTAAAATAATCGTTTCAACACTCAGTGGGCCGAGTTATTTTAACTAAACTCACCACATATGCCATTTGGAATGGCACGGTCGCCGTGAATGCTCCCTGATGGCGATGACGGCGAAGCTTCACTGGATGTTGGAGGGAAGGATGGCGGACTGTGGTGGCTCCTCCGCCTGTGTGGGTTGATGCTGTTCGATATACTCGTGTGTGCGGACATGCAGTGGCCCGCCTCCTCTCTGTTACGACAAAAAAAGACATTGCAGTCATTAGAACACTTTCACGTTTACAATAAAGCAGCAGGAGCTCAACTCGAGGATATTATGTGCCTAAACCATGACACAATTATGAAGCACGCTGTATAATGGGGGCGGGGTGGACTCGGGAATAATTTTAACCACCTGTGGTGTTTAACATGCACCTATACCTAAGTGCACGGCTGCTTTTATCATTTTGCCCCTTCTCTAAATGCAACCGCCACGGCCAAGAATCAAAGGCCATGGCCCCATGCTCAGCAGTCATCATCGTCAATCTATATTATGTGCACTGCAGGACCTTTCTGTGTCACATCTACATACTCTTACTTGAAACGTTAAAACATTTCACGATGGCCGCGCCGTATATGCACCACCTGAAATTGTTTCCTCTTTTCAATCCATCGCAATTTTATTCCAGGTGTCTTGTAATCTAAAGAAGCTAATGTTGACACACGGGACAGTCAGCCACTGCTATTTTGTCCTGAACACAAGTACAGCAAAAGGAGAGCAAAGGAAGTACTACCACCACTCCTAGTCTACTACTGGTCAGGACTACTGCCTCAATGGTCAATTATACCCTATTAGCATATTAGCAGTTAGAATCTGCTAAGCTACTGTTTGCTTCACTTGTTCCTACTAAAACGGGTGGAAACCAAGGGCAGGATCCCGTACCTGTTCTAAAAAAAAGAAACAAAGACTTTTGCCGCGGGCCATTGGTCGAGTCTCATGCATGCGTCATGAACAGGAGACATTAGCGCAAGCCTCGACCAATCACATACAGCAACAACGTTCGTTCCTTTCTTTTTTTTTTTTTGGAATGGGTAGAAGATCTCAGTCCACGCTGCTGTGAGCGAATGCCACTTTTCAGGCTGCCTACAAAATACATTTTTTTTTTTTCATGATAGGCGGCTTTCAACTACTAAAGCGTGAGAGTTAACTCAAACAGTTAGTAGGTGTTATAAGTGGGGGCTCACAGTGTATACATAAGCACAAAATGCACAAGCCTTACCTTTTCAATTAACATAGCTAATCACCCGATAGCCAGCTGACAAAATCGACATATACGCCTTTCTAGTGTAGATAACTAACTCTCATGTGGAACATTTGCGGAACACTTGCCAAAAGTATATTGTGAACCCGAAATTTGTACATCAGATATGTCCGCTTTAGATGCCTTAACAGGTGTAGTTTACAAAGCTGCAAAAACTATTATTGATGCAGCTTTGCACGCAGTGAACTTCATTGTTGTTTTTCTAGCGAACCATTTTAATGAGTTTCCGGCCCGAAAAATATTCTAGCCTGAGTGCAGGCCAATAGGAGGGTTGCAAGGGGGCGGGGCCCCCGAGATGGCGCCAGCGTCGGAACGGCAGCGCGTACATCTTGGTGGTTTCCGCGTCGGCTCAGCCGCATTCTACCCGCGTCATGCACACTGTCACGCACAAAGCATCTCGTCGCCGCTCGCCATTTCGAGAAAACCAATGAAGCGCGCCACCAGAGAACATCTGCACCACCACGGAGCACCAATATGGCGGCGGACGCCGCTAGCGATCCAAGCGGATGACGTCACTTGCAACCCTCCTATACTAAACTGCTCCAAAAAGATGGGGACACAGAAAAACATGCAGAACCCCACAAGAACAGAGGTGTTCTGCATGTTTTAGACGTTAGACGATGTAGAACACCACTGTTCTTGTGGGGTTCTGTATGTTTTTTACCCTGTCTGTCTTTTCAAGCAGTTTACTAACGTCTAACACCTACAAACCAACTAGCCTGCCAGAACGTCTTACTGAGTGCAGGAATATGAATTGAAATTCATACTCTTGCACTCAGCAGAACTTTAAATTTTTTTTCTAAGTGCAACAAACTTTTTTTTTTATATTGGTCCAGCAGCTGAGTCATAAGAGCATTTCACGTGTTTTTTTTTTTTAACAGACAGCATCACTTTGGTTTCCAGCCTACCTATAAAAATTGCGGGGAACCTCATAGGCTATAAAAGACATCGTCGCAGGTGCACCTGTGTCTACCTTTGCCTATCAAAAGCTCTTATACGTGCTTCCTTAGCACTGCAAACAAACACACTCGTATGTTCAGCCTCATCATATTTGGCTAATAAAAAATTCGGGCACCCTTGCGCTGCCTGGGAAATGGGACCAAGTGAAGCTTTGCATCTGTGTGCCTGATGTACTACTTTTCTTTCTTTCTAATACATAACACAGCGCTCCCTCGTAACTGTTTCTTTTCTTCATGCAGGGAATTGGTCCTTCATCCAAAACTTAGCAGTGCAACACTTTAATTCCTAAAGGCAACAACGACGGTCATGCATTCATAACCACGCAACAATAAAATGTGGCAATGTGAAATGACCAGTCACCTTGATGAAAGATCATATTCCCATATCAGAAACGGCTCATCAACGACAAGCTCACAATCTTGAGAGCATCATTTACTTAAAAATGGCGCATACAAATACGCATGTGACTGGCGCACCTTAGAGGGCCACCTTTTGTATGCTCACCAGAGCCAGTTTTTACATACAACCTTTCCTCCAAAATATGAGTTATAAAAGCTTCACTTAAAAGCGCACCTGCAGCTTTGCACACAGCAAAATGCCGTAGCCATTGAGGCGAATGCTCTTAGCACTGCTACATCGTTAGTGAGGCTAAAACAAGTGACAACAATGTTCAGACTATGGAAAAAAAAAAGCAGGAAAGAAGCGCAAAGGCAAAGCCGACTCACAATTCCAGCTGAAAGTCTTCGTAGGAGGGTCCCCCATGACGTATGGGGACCTTGATCTGCAGCATACGGCAGAAATCCTCGGGGCTCATCTGAATCACACCCTGGGGTCGCGCCCCCCTGCCACACCAGGTCGCACCGCACCTCCTCGTGCGCACCAGTGCTCCCCACCATAAAGTCCAGCGACACCGCGTCTCCGCTTCCGAGCACTTCACACAGACGCTTCGTACACCGCACCCCGTCGCTGTAAAAAACGCCACTTAGGAATTTCACCTTCAGGGACCCCACCGAACACGCTTGGTCTTGGACCTCAACGGTGCCACCGTAGTCACTGACGTCCATGACAAGCCCAGTTGCACCCCGGAAAATGACAATGGATGGCTCGACCGACTGGGGCACTGGGCTAAAGGAGTCGTCCTTGTCAAAGTCGTTGAACAAAGTTTTCGGGTCCTTGGGGAGAGGCAACAGATCGGGGCTAACTGGTCGCAGGTACTGCTTCAGTCCGTCCACTATCGTGTTCGACGATGCAGCCGGTAGCCTAGAGCCAGCTCCCAAAATGTCATCCTCAGTGTCATCGTCGGTGTCGGCAGCCAGTCGCTCCTGTATCAGGTCCATAATGTCCGATTCGTCATCCGAAAGGAATACCTCGTTACCACTCTCGTCGGCAGAATCGAGTCCGTCACCTTTGGGCCCGAACTCGCTTAGCCACACCGTTGTCGCCTGCCACTTGACCTTCTCGGAAGGCTTCTGGCTCGGCTTGGCTTCGAAGTGGACGCGGTCGTTGATGGCGAACACGTCTGGCAGGCTCTTGATGGTGTCGCGCGGGGGCATCACAACATTGTTGAGGTGAAAGAAAGCGCGGTCACGGTAGTTCGTACCAAACTTGATGAAACCAAACTCCGGTTTGACCATTTGTATGAGTCCGTCTCTCTTGATGATCGTGCCCGGAGCTATTTCGCTGCCTTCCGTCTCGCTACCCGAATGGCACGGAGGAACGTTCTGTATGTTGTGTATAGTCGTCACGACCCACTTGGCCCGTGCAGTCGTGTTTTTGTTAAGGTCAGCGTCGAAGCGAATCTTGTCCCCAACGGCCAGCACTTCGGGCAGCGCAGGCACGGCCGTCCCAAGGTACCTCTCGATTTCGGCTGCGTGAAAAAACGCGCACTCCTGTTCCTTTTCCAATTTGATAAAACCGAACTCATCCTTCAGCGTCTCTATGGCACCCGTTCGGTTCACGAGCGGTGTAAACACCGTAGTCTGCGGCGCCGGCGACGACGAATCGGATGGAGTCGCGGCATTCCCGCCCTTAATACGCGCCACCCTGCTAGCGCGAAACTTGGCCTCGCAGTCGTTAGGGCCCACCTCCGCGTCTAGAACGACACCGTCCCCGAGCTGAAGGCCGGATGAGAGGAGACTCGAATGCTGTCCATTTTCAAACGAGCGCAGGCTAAAGTAGACGCTCGTGCTAATTGGGTGCTGCACCGAAATGAAGCCGTACGTCTTGAACAAACGATAAACTTTTCCCTTGGCACCCGTCAGGGTGGTGGTCTCGTCGTCGCTGCCACCCGCGGATGACGACGCCCCCGTCGTCTTGCTGGAACTCTTCGACGTGGTGACGTGGACCTGATCGTGGTTGCGAATTACGAAGATGTCGGGAAACTGCTCGAGCACCCGGCGGATGGAGTCGACGTTGCCGCCGTACTTCATGCGGATTTCAGCGGGAAGCTGTGACAGGTGGCCCGTCAACTTCTGGATGGAGATGCCCGGGTGGGACTCGACTCGCTTGCGGAGGAACTCCTTGAGCGTCTCGCGCGACTTGCTGCTTCCGTTGAGCATGGTTGACAAAGGTGTCTGAAGCACACTCTAATGTGCTGTAAAAGAAGATGACACAGCGTCAAACAATGCAAAAGAGCTTTTCTTTGTCGACTCATTAGTCACATCGTGAAACAATACAAAAGAGCTATTCTGTGTCGGATATGAAAAATTCGTGAACACGGGGTGTCGCTGGAACCAACGTTTCAACAAGCAGACTTTTCTTCAAGGCACCCTTCAACTTTCTTCAAATTGTTGCCTCAAAGATAAGTCTGCTTGTCGAAAAGTTGGCTTCACCAACACTCCGTGTTCTCGAATTTTTCATCTCTTCCATCTTCCCCCGAATTTCTGTGCTTTCTTTGTCAAGTAATTTATCATGTCGTCAAACAATGCAAACTGCTTTATCTTTGTCGAGTCGTTTATAAGGAGAGCATAGGCCAACAGCTGAAGCTCACGTGAAAGAGAAACCAAAATAAAGAAACGACCTCAATTTTAAGAATGACAGACGAAAGAATGTACGAGGTCTATAAGACGGCATTAAAAAGGGCAAGCAACCATTGCGAAATCTCAACCTGAAATAGAGGGAGCAAGCCTAGCAACTACAATGCCGTTCATTAACAAGTCTCACGTGCAGCACAACATACTTGCAAAAACACAGCCACAATAAGAATGTCTATCACTGACACAGCAGCACGCATCTTGTGCTAAACCCCTCAAAACAAGGAAGCTTCAATAGGCTGTTGTATCTATCGTGAACAAAAAAACAGCGCCGCTTGAAAACACGGTCAAGTACACACGAGGACGGGCTCTGATGAGGCTCTTGTAGTTAGCTTCAAAATGTTCACAACTGAACTAGCGTGACGGTCCGTTTAAGTACCCCTTCGCGTTTTCGCTAGTTGTAGCTTTAGTTCGGCGGTCCCCGCAACACGCTACGCGTAGCTACAAATCACGTGCGGCTACACGTGGCAACCGGTGCTAGATTTCCAAAGCGCAGAGACCAATTCGTTATACAAATCGAACAAATGCGGGCGCCGGTCGCACAGCGGTGCCATATGTTGCGGGAGAGTGCTTGTTCTGTTCGACCACATTGCACATCGCAGGGCAACACGCCGCGCTTCCTTCGTTTGCTCTTTCTAGTGCTTCCGTAAGAAAGTTACTAGCGATGAGCATTGCATTTCAGGCTAGTATGAAGCGTACGCCGCTCTTGTTTACCGGAGCACCGACTTACCCTAGCAACGACGCCAGGACGGGCGACTAGGCACAGAGGCATTGAATTTTACAAGCTGCGAGTTCAGATACGCGAATTTAATTTGACTATTCAGGACGCGTACTAGAAGCGCCACCGAAAAAGAAAAGAATAACGTCGTTAGCGACGTTGAAAACAAAACGCGGCGTACGCTGGGTTACGTAAGGCCGAAACACCATCGCTTGCGATCGGTGCCGCGAAGTATTGACCAATGCCAAGCGCTTCTCGCGGGCTTAATGATGTGCCACAAGCCATCGCGAACATAAGGCTCGCTCCGCAAGGAAGAAAAAAATAAATAAGGATAAAGGAAGCCAGCGGTTTGAATTTGCGCGGCTCGCTCAGGCACGTAGGCCTGAACTGAACGCAACAAGTGGCCGCTCGTTTGTGGTTACTACCGCGGTAGATTTCTCGCTCCGTGGTCAACACAAACAGCATCGCAGCGAAGAAGCCGAAGGCTAGTGTGGATCGGCACAGCACCCATAGCGCGCGGGACGCGCTTAGATACCGTTAGATAAGGCGCTGCGTAGGGATTCGATTCGAAGAAGTGCGTGCTTACCTGCGCGATGGGTGCCAACCGTCATGGGCTTGGACTGCCCACGTGTTAGCGATATTCTTTCTTTTCTCGCACACGTGTAGCGCGCCGGAGAGTCGTAAATCACCACGGACGGGCCCGAGACGCCACAAGTGTCCGCTACAACTTTCTACAACTGCAAGATAATGCAGATTATCTTGAGGGGCCTTGAACCCATCGCTCCCAGGCGGATATGTCGCGTGTAATTTCCGCCGGCGCTGATCGGTCGATTTCGCCAGGTTGCCTACACACTTCCGGTGTGCGCATGGTTCTGGTTTGGCCTGCGACACGCCGTTGTGCAACAATGCTATCATTGCTATGACTAAGTGTTCCGCGAACTTCTTCTCTATTTCTTTACCTTTTCCTTCCTGTGTGCAACTCGGCAAGCGTAAAGGCGCCATCACTATCGCCTCACGTTGAAATAGCGAGGATCTGAGCGACGTTTTTATTGGTAACTTTGTCTTTCGATTGCCGTTTCACCTTTAGCGGTGGCCGCGGTTTTTAATGTCACTAAATGCTACATCCGAACAAGCTGTCTGTCCCCAGCAGACTCTAAAGTTCTGGGCTTGAGTGACACAGCAGGCTGATAAACATGTCCACGTTTGCACGAAGCTGTGACATTCTTCTCTCTGTCTCACTAGTTGTTTTTGCCCTTTTTCCTCATTAAACGCTCTTCTCGCAACCGCCGGGGAGCACATTCAGTCAACAGTTCGTAGACTATGGCACAGCGAAATTAATAAATACCTGATCGACTTGTCAAAAGCTAGCTTACGCTTCAATGTGCGAGTTGAAATAAATGTGCTTAAATCAGAACTGTCAGAACACCACATTGGAGAGCGAATGAATTAGACTGATTAGACTGCAAAGCGCGCGTCACAATGCCCATGATGAATTTAAACTCCGGTTAATTAATTATTTCGGTTGACGTAGAGTTTCTTACTTGAAACTCTATGCTCCAACCATGTGTTTTTCTAAGCGCAACTCTCGTTACTTTCATCCTGGAAAGTGGCTTCTCACATTCTGGCGTCATCGTGGCATCCAAACCCTTCTCTAAGCGATGGTTATCATCAAGAGTTCCAAGAGCAAACCTCAGAACAAGCGCTTCATTTTCGAACAAAACCTTTTTTGGCGCCAGCAACGTATGTAGGTTAGCAACATTGTGCATCTCAAATGAGGCGCGAAATCAAAGTTTGTGTTGAGCGCTGCGAAAAAGCTTCCCACGAGGTTTTCGCGTAGGGTCATGCAGTGCCAACTATAGTTCAGAGAGTTAACGCAAAAGACGCGGCTTTTAGATTTGGTTCACGAGTGCTGACTTAAAGGACAAGTTATTTTACGTTCTAGCAGCTAGGCTTGCGTGCGTCGCAGGACGCTTATCCCTGGTACAGCAGCGATGATAGGTGCGCAGTCTCTCAAGAAACGCGGAGTGTCGATGGATTGGACCACTCGGGGCTCGTGCGGTGCATTCTTTTGTGGCTCGACTACGATGAACATCAAGTGTGCACAGATTTCCATTTCGCCAAGGTAAGCTCTACAGGTTTTATCGCATATGTATCTGCGATTGCCGGAATCGGAGTAGTGGCGCACCTTCTTTGGTTCTCATCTTCCGTGGTATTCCACCACGGACACGCCCACTGCGCTTACTAAATTCAGTTCGTTGACGTGGAACTTTATATTTGCGTGTTCATCTGCGAAGCTGAACCGATACATGCGTAAAAGCACCATCTTTGGACTCAAGGGACCATATAGGCAATATACCGCAGGGTGACAGGCTGGAATGTAAAACACTTGTTGCTTTCAAGGTAAACAACTTGAAAAATATGGTATGGCTTTGCTCGAAAAACGAGACCGCCACACACACACCCAAAAAAAAGGTTTATTTCGAAGAGTCGAGCTTATTACATACACTGTGAGCACTGCAGAAATCATCGTGAAAATGTTAACGTGGGTATTTTCAGAACCTACTGTGTCTGTCCATGTCTAAACCGTGTACACGATATGTATTAATGTCCCCAACGTGAATGTCTACCTGAACCACACACCTTTTACAGCCTCGAAAATGTCAACATGGATATTTGCTATGATAAAATTGGCACGTCCAATGAAGAGTCGGAATCTATGAACTTTCAATTTCCAAAAGTAAATTATGCATGTTTTTCTCAAGTAGATATCACCACGTTTGATTGCAACAAGCTTTTGAAACCAAGTTGCAGCACTGCACCACTTTCACTGGCAACTAAACAGCATGTCACATGCTGAAAGTGCACATAAACTACTCGGAGTACCCACAGATGAACCATTTTTTAAATCACATTAACGAGGTATTAACTACGATCATGCTGCCTGTGTGTGGCTTCCACAGCATCGCCTGCCAAGAATAAATGTGTCATTGTGTGCTATGCTGAACAGGGCCTTAGCACTTGCTAGATGGTACACAGCTACTTCTTTGTAATCGTGCACGGCCCGCACGTGTGAATTTGCATTTTCTCTTGAAACAGCAGAGATTTTAATAACTCGCCAGGCACTATCAGGGATTAAGTGGAAGATTTGCCACTTTATGGCGCTTGCAACACTTGCTGATTACAGTGTGCGCGTCGAACAGTATTCAGCCCAGCTAGACAACATTGCAATATTTTCCTAGCACCCGTCATTATAATCTTCCCAGGCCACGTCCGCCAACTTCTTTAACTGGGTATGCTGTGCAATGTCCTTTTTTTGACTGAAATAAACATAACGGAAAGCAAACGAAACTGACTACGAAAACTGTGCAGTAGCCACCACAGAAAACAGATGCCGTACCAGGATTACCAACACGTGATGCTAGTTGGAGAGAGGGTTTTTCATTAAAGTCTAGGTGGCCGCTAAAGAGCCTTAAAACTATTAATTTGATTACACTATCCTCGAGCCCATAAGAAGATTACATGAGGGACCAGTTCCTCTCAACTGAACATGTCACCAAAAAAATGGGTCACGGCAGAGCTGGTGGGAACCTAGCTAGTCTTGGCTTGGCT
This sequence comes from Rhipicephalus appendiculatus, assembly GCA_030522465.1. Taxonomy (NCBI): domain Eukaryota; kingdom Metazoa; phylum Arthropoda; class Arachnida; order Ixodida; family Ixodidae; genus Rhipicephalus; species Rhipicephalus appendiculatus. The sequence goes on from JALIZH010018976.1 coordinate 85,680, forward strand.
GAGCTTTTACCCTCTCACCTGTCTCTTTCCCACCCCTTGCTATACTATACTATACATGGCTATCCTTGTTCTCTTTTATATCTTTTTTTTTTAGTCAGCGTCTCTCTCTATGCCTTTAGGCAAACCTCGACCATAACGGCTCTGCTGCAGAACTCCAATGGCATGTATGTGCCACAGAAATTTGGCAAATCCCACACTACTCAGAGTAAATTCCACAAAAGCCACTAAAACGTCGAAAAAGGAAGAAAACTGAGAGGCAGAAGCAGAGACAGTGAACAGAGACAGCCACCTCTGTGTTCACTATCTCTGCTTCTGCCTCTCAGTTTTCTTCCTTCTTCGACGTTTTAGTGGCTTTTGTGGAATTTAAGCATGTACCAACTTGCCCAACAAGCAACACTCTTGAACCCACACTACTCACCACATTGGTCCAATAAAAAATTGGGGGGACTCTTAAGCTTCGCCTTTAAGAGCGGAACGCGATAGCGATATCCTGTCCCTAGTGCATACTTCAACCATTTAGTGCATACTTGCTATGCGCCCACTAAGTGGTGTTAAGGGAATACGCGCAGTAATGTGTGTGCCTTTTGTAATGGGTGGTCGGCTTTAAACCACGAAGTCGTTATGGTATTCATGTGTTGTGATGCCCGATAGCAATGTACGCTTGTAGCACGCAATACTACTGCGATATTACATGATGTATTGTGACATATTGTACAGGACACATGTGTTTGTGAAGCACGAGTTATTTTCACTGCATCTCCAAGCAGAGGAAGTTATTTTCGAATGTATTTCCAAGCATATGCATGGCTGTGAGGTAGAACACCTGCTTGCCACACAGACGCCCTGGGTTCGATCCTAACTCGGACCCGGAAATTTTTATTATTTATTTTATTTGCATCTTTCTCGATTTTGCGGTCGCGGACAAGATGATTTTGCGCTCACGGCCAACGACACCGACACCGATGCTGGAATTTCTGTGAAACGAGCTCGTTAACATTATTGCGTTAAAATTAAAATGGGCGGAGAACACTGATTAAGGGCTCCACACGTTGCAGCTGCTCTCGTTAACCATCTGTACCGAGTGCTTGGGCAGTGATTGAATGCGTGCCTGTTCATGATATTTTTCTATCCGCCACACACGGCAGACCTCATCCTTAGCAGGTCGCTTGTGATAAAAATGAGTGAATTTTACACAATGTTACAATCAGTGTGGCTCCTTCTTCACCACAATCTTTCAGCATGGGTCACAGGCTAGGGAGTCTTCACGCGCACGCCTACACCTTGTCGTAGGCTTACGCGTAACATGATGCAAGAATTTTTTTAAATACAAAACTGCAAGACGAAGTACAGTGCAATGGAACGCTTCGGGTCATAATTTTGAGATGCCAATAAACAGATGCACGGCCTTATCTCATTTGTAATTGACTGCCAAAAATGCATCATTGCCTTCCTTCAACCACAGTCCAGCGATTTGAAGTACTATTTTTCATTTAAGTGCCAGAGCTTCAGCATGTAGCACACGGCATTTGACAGAAAGAATATTATGTGTGCTTGTGTGTTTTGTGCTAAACACAAGTTCCACATTTTCTCACCATTCGAAGCACGCTACGGGTATGTTGAACACGCCAACTTCATAGCGTTTCTGATGCATCTGTGCACTCTAAGAAATGATAGAGTAAAAAGGGTTTTTGTCCCACAACAATAATCATCTATTTTGCGTTCCTTTCCTTGCATTAACGCAGCGCACCCGGCAGTTTCAGGTCACGAACGACATGTGCATTATCAGCGTGACATAGCATTCTTGATAGGAAAGTGGCCAGCTCAGAGTTTTCAAGAAAGGAAGCGCAAGCAAGCTGGATGATGATTATTGTTGTGGGACAAAAAGACACCCATTTTACTCGATCATTTTTTAGAGTGTAATGCAGTTTCTAAATACCGACCTTTGTGTGCAGAGCCTGATTCTGAGCACAAGGTACTCATACCAGCTGTTGATCCTGCTGAAAAAAGCCTCATATTTCAGAAACTAATTGGCTACTTAGGACCTGGAACTGACATCAATAGAGTTTGCATCTGAACAGCCTGTAGTGGAAGTCTAGGGCCTACAGAAAATGAATATACAGAAGAAAAAATGTTTGAGCGACGGAATAACAAGGTCTTTTTATTCAAAGTTTCTTCTCGACGGCAGGACTGTCAGCAGCCGATGCCTAGGCCAACAAGTCTGGCGATGTTTGAGCGCCAACACTCTTTTATCCATCAGGTTTCTTGTGCTGCGGTTAGGCACACCTGCTACAAGAAAGAGGAATCGAGACAAAGCGAACACTTTACGTGCTGTTGATCATAAAAAGAGCACTTTTTTTTTTTTTTTTTTGAAGCAGGCAAAATCAAATGAAACATAAGCTGAAACTAATCTAAGCCGCCAAAACATCACCCTTTCAGTCGGTGGGTACAGAACCCAAAACCTTAAAGTTACACATCTGGTGCTGTGCTGACGGAGACGGAAAGGGTAATTTTTTGTCCACTTCGTTTCGTTTCAATTTGCATCGCAATTAGTACATAACAGTTGAAGGGCAACTATTAACGTCCTCTATGCTTTGCCTGGCCTAATTATCTGTTCGATTCATTTGGTTGTATATAGCGATTGGCTCATTTCAACACACACATTTCTTTGGGCCTGGCTCAGCTACTAAAAAAACTGCAAAAGTGGAGTGTGCAAACGATTTTGCACAGGGTACAGATTTTTAGGAGATTTAGACCGACTGCTTGGAAGGGCCGTGCAACACATTTCTAAGTACCCATGATATGACTTCATTAAAGGAGTTTATTGCCTCGCAAATCGACCGGCACAAAATTTTTTGAGTCCATCAAGTACGAGTGGAGTTGTTGGAGATTTGTCGCACTCTATAAATGCTTTATTCTCTCACCTAGACTCTCGCTGAAAACTAAGCTATTCTCTTGCTGGAAACTAAGCAGGGAGGGATGGCACAGGAGAAGAAGTTATGTCAAGCACGTCACGACCTTGAGCACTTCTGTTTTCTTTTTTTTTGTTTCAAACGCGACGCTTGCTTTCACTGGGATCATGAGCGTGGGCACGTGGCGGCTTCTTGTGGCAGCCATGGTTACTATGCAGCTCGCGATGCTCAAATCAGCCCATAGCCCTGAATGTGGGTTTATGGCACGGTCATTTGGGTATATGACATCATTTGTAGAGAGAAGAGGAAACAATTTCTAGCCGAATTTGAGAATTAATTGTAAATTCCAGAACGCGGGCTGCGCCTTAATGTTTGGCTCGTGTGTTCTCGGAAGCCTCGACTACTGATCTGCAGCGCTTTCTGAACATGCTGAAAAAGTGTTACAGGGCCCCTTTAAAGGTTGTTAACTGCATGTTAAAGGGTCCCACATTTGGCACAGCACGACCACTCGGGCCTGACCTGTCTCCCTGTGCCATGCCCGTGCGCCTAAATTGGAGCCGCAACCTCCTCAGCTCTTTAAGAATGGCTTGCGTTCCTTCATTGATAAGCGAAGAGATCATCTGCAGGTCATCCTCCTGAAAGAAAAAATAAATGCTTGTTTTTAACATGTATATTCCGAGCAAAAATGGAAAACACTAGAGATTTCTAACTCATTTAACACGTTATTTTGTAATTCTCAGTCACTGTATTGGCAATGCAGCAAAAGTACAAAAGGCTTGGTTTAAACGTAATGTGAATGAATGGACCAGGAAAATATGTTCCATTTAACAAGAGTTCCACAAGTACGATACTAAGCATAGCAGAGGCACTTGTTCACATTACGCAGCAATTCCATTAACTGACAGTCTACTGTATTACACTAATAGCATAATATTAATGAGAACTAACAGATAATGATGCCAAGGAAAGTATAGGGGATGTTATGAGTGGTAATTGTAATTTAAATGTGAAGAAAAGTGGACGAAAAGATAACTTGCTGCAGTGATGCCTTTCCTTGGCATCATTGTCTGTTAGTTCTCATTAATATTGTGTCCAAAAAAAAATGAGCCCTGAGATTTCCACTTCTTTCCTTCAATAATAGCATAATAGGCATTTGCTACTTTTGCAATGGTACACATTAAAGCTACAAATTAAAGCTGACAGAATTGTGTTAGAGCCTTGTTCAATGTTTCTCAACAAAGGAAAAAGGTGAAAACGCAGTGTTAGAAGAGTAGCAACACTTTTCTGGCAATGCAATTATATACCTGTAGATTACATGACGAATCAGCCTGCTAACTTGGTAATGCACTCACACAGGTTAACTGACTAATCAACTTGCTAATCTACAAGTTGGTTGATACAAGTCATATGTGTAACTACATAATTACAGCCTAATGCAGCTGTTTGTCGACACATCTTTCTGATGCATCGTAACTTAAAGGAGTACTGACACGAATTTTAAGTATTTTCGGATTGTTGCTCTAAATAAATACCCGGATGTTGAGAAGTCTAAAAAGAGTGTCATAGTGCTTGGGAATGCATTGAATATAATTTTAATACCGCAACCTTAAAACAGCAATTTTGGTTTTGGTTTCGGCTTCGCAGTGACATTTCAACACAAGTCAGACGTCCCGGGAAGACTGCAACTCACGACATACTAGCAACAGCCGTCAGTTTGCTGTCAGTCGTGCGTGATTCACGTAAACAACGATGAGTGAATTGTCATCCAGAGACTCTGACAGCGATTTCTGCAATTTAGGCTGCATGCAGGACGCTCGCAAACCCAGTGAACTGTGTTGACTTGTCGTGACAATGTCCATTGCGGTAGCGCGGACTTGCAGATACTGGGCGACGAAAACTCTAAAATCAAAGTAAAATATTTTATACATGTTTTCTGGCTACTGTGTGTGGAGAGCATTGATAGTGCACACCATGGAAACGAAAAAATGTCCCTTTCGGGATGCCTCAAAATTGTGTCAGTACTCCTTTAAGCATTAGTAGGCCACGTTGAATGGTAAAAATTTAGTTAGTTCGATTAGTCAAACACAAGCACAAGTGTCGATAAGGCTACTGACGTCAAATACACGTGAAGAGTTTTTGGAAACTGTTACCTAAAGCTTGATAGAAAGCAGCGATATTTGCTGGGTTAAAAAGGCTTTACAATTGCCAAGCATAAATTTCGCAATTTCCGCATGTGCCACAAAGTAATCTGATGAGTAAATTTCTGGTAGTCGGTAATGACTTACCTGAACATAACTATGTGTCCTGTAGCTATGCAATGTTCACAATATGTATGCCATAGTTCATTTTTTTGAAGTTCATTTTTTCTTTTAATAAAGCTAGCATTGAATTCAACAAGTGAAACCGGGTAATCTGAAAACGTTGCGAAGCAAACAGGCAACTTGAACCTAAGAAGTGCTAAGTTTATCTCAGAAGAAATGGGGAACAAAAAAAGGTGACAAAATGTTTTTTTTTTTGTTTTGTACGGGAAGTTGATGTTTCCCTCTGTGGTTATCAGTGAAGCATCAGCAATTCGTCGAAACAACTATCACTTGTTTGAAAAGTTCACTTAGCAGAGCAAAAAGACCACTCACATGAAGATCTAGTAGTTCCAGCCGATCAGCTTCTAGAAAGATGAGACAGAAAAAATCGTACGACAGTGATCAGTGCGATCGGCTTAAGCAATACAAATGTGACAGGTTTCGACACATTAGTAGAACCTGCAACCAACGAATAACGCGCCCGGACGCATTATTCGAAGGTTGCAGGTTCGGTCCATGCCGGCGGCAAGTTATCTTTTCGTCCACTTTACTTTGTTCACATTTGTATCATAATTATGACAAATAACATCCGCTATACTTTCCTTGGCATTATGGTCTGTTAGTTCTCATTATTATTGTGTCTAACAAAGAAAAACGCCCTTAATAAGTTCACTTTCTTTTGTTCATCCATAGCAAGGGTCTTATACTAGCAGACTTGATGCCTTCAGGTAATGCGCGAGGGATCATTGGTCAGCTGCCTGCTTGTAAAAAGATCTCATGCTATATGCCGCCGGCAGGCAACAAAAGATTGTTCCACACTCACCGCCATGGCTACGATCGACAGTGACCAACATTTCCAGCTTTAAGTGCACAGATATAGCCAATGAAGTGGACGGCGGGATGACTGCCATCGTAGCTTAGTTGGTAAAGCATCAGACGTGTTATTCGAAGGTTGCAGGCTCGGTCCGTGCTGGCAGAAAGTTATCTTTTTGTCCTCTTTACTTTCGTCGCATTTATATCATAAGTAATACAAATAACATCCCCTCATACATTCCTTGGCATTATTGTCTGTTCTCATTAACTTTAATTAGTTGCTATTGCATTCATTGCTTCTCTTGCAGCAAAACTGTGGGCTTTTTCCTGCTTTCCCCACCTCATCTCACTTTTCACATGTTTAGAGAAATGAGCTCAATATTGGATGATGTTTTTTGTGTAATCAGGCATGATTTAAGTGATCTAAGCACACACCAACCAAGACAAAAAGGAAGGACAAAAGGACAAGCAAGCGCTTGTCCTGTTGTCCTTCCTTTTCGTCTTCGTTGGTGTGCGCTTAGATCAGTTAAATCATGCATTTCAACCAACTAGCCCAGTTATCGATTCTCTTATATAGTCAAGCCCCCCCCAATGGATTGCCGACGTGGTACATACTAGCTCAGAATCAAGCCTATAGAGCTTTGTGATCAGCAGCAGAATTCTTTTTAATGATTCACATTTTTCTTCTGCAATACTAACCTGCGGCAATGTCACACGATTCATCTGACCGGTTCTGCGGCTGTCTTGGGTGCGGAACCGCCCTTGAGCCTTTCGAAGAGAAACCGCGATGGTCAGAGCTTCTGGTGAGGAAATAAGATAGACTTATCAGCGACTTAAAAGGATTTTGATGTGAACTCATTGGTATAAATCCATCATAAAGAAAAACAGCGCTGCTTCAAAGCCCCGACAAAAACACATACACTTCCTCACGTGTTCATCTTGTCCGTGTTTTCAAGAAGCATGGTTTTTATTCATTATCAGAGACATAGGCAGCAACACAGGCGAATTCCCTCTAAAGCATATCATTATGGTGTGTGTGTGTGTGTGTGTGTGTGTGTGTGTGTGTGTGTGCGTGTGTGTGTGCGTGTGTGTGTGTGTATATGTGTGCACGTGTGTGTGTGCATGCGTGTGTGTGCTTAGTCAGTTTTCAAAATTGTCAGCGGCAGTAATGCAAATCTTTTCACTGAGCTAGATTACTCAAAGAGAAAGGCACTACTTACTCTGTAAATGAAAATACAGTTAATAAAGTTTCAACAATCAAATTTGTAAATAGTTATGTGCTTAGCACACATATCGCACTACACAAAATGAAACCAAAAGTTTCACGATGCTCATGCACTTCGATCCAGTGTCAAAGTTAACGTCAGCTTTTGCGATAAGCTCTGTTTGAAATGTGGTAAACATGCTTAGTTGTCCTGCTTTTTAAATCAACAAAATATGTTGTTTTTATACGCTGTAGCCCGAGAGATACAGGAACACCAATGCTTCTTGTTACAGACTTAGCCACCGCATTATGTTAAAACCGGTGTCAGAGTGCGTTTCAAGTAGGTGCGACTTTTAAAGTCACCGGCGCAACGCGGCATAGTATGATCATGCGGTGCTGAAGGCTGACCTTGCATTAACTGCTCCTGCGGCGATGTCCATGTGACCGAAGAACTCCAGCCTCAGTGCCTCAATTTCCTCACGAATTACATGCCTCAGGGACTTGACAACTAATTCTGCTGTTGCTTTCTGCAAGAAGAAAAGAAATAACACTTGCTGTTAACACACATATTCCTAGCAGTCAATGAAAGAAAGGAACTGAATCAAGGAATCTACCCTGCGCAGTCGTCAGTTGCGGTAGCAGTAGTAATGTTAGGTATCACACACATCACGTGATTACAGGGGAGGAGTGAATAAAGAAAGAAAATGGTGCTGACGACTCTCGGTACAAAATACCAGGAAAGCAATTTGCACTTTCATTAATTGCATTATTTAGAGGCTTACATTAGTTGTTACGAACCAAGGCAAAGCAATTCTCACTTTCATTAATTATATTAATCAGAGACTCACAATAATTGTACTAAAGCAAGGCAAGGCACCTGGGCGTGTAAGAGGCTCACGTAGATAACGGAGCACACACACGGCAAGATTCAGGCTTCAAATCGTCTGATGTGAGGTGCTCGCTGAAACGCCATTGCTTGAGCCCGCATGTCACGTGATCTCGCTTTGCGCAATCAAGTTTAGGCGTGCGTGTTTCAAATGTATTAGCAGATTTACGACACCACGTGATCTTGCTAGCCAATCACGTACACTCGCACAACCTGAGGTAACTAATAATGAAGCCATGGAAAACATAAGGAGAAATATTTGTAGCTTTTTAATTGAGGTGCAGTTATTGACAAAGAAAAATGAATTCAAGTGCATGAAAAAAAAAAGAAAACAATTCTCCACCAGCACGCGCATCATTACAAAAGACAGGCGGTGGCGTGGCACCTACTTTGTACACAGATGTTCCCTAGTCCGGTAACGATGAACCACTGGGAACCGGAAGTTTATTCGGACAAGTGTAAATTTTGCAGTAACAGGGCAGACTTGAATCGCATGCTCTGGGCGTGCTCAGAGGCCCCCATGAGGGGTGAATTCCCAAACGAGTGTGGGTGGTAGGCGGCGCTCCTCAGCCCAGACTCACATATACAAGAGCGCTTAATACGGCAGGCCGAAGACGCTGCTAGGGCCCACGGAATCATAGGTTGGGTGCCCCCCCTCCTCCAAAAGGGGGAGGGGGGGATCTTTCTGGCAATTAAATAAAGTTTGGTTCATCATCTCTGCCAGTAGGGACCGAACCCACAACCTTCGAACTATGCTCTCAAAGCTCAACCAACATTCCACTTTATTAGCTCAGTTGGTAGAGCATCACACAAGATCAACAACTGCCTTACAAGAATATGGCAAAAAAAAGGGTGAAAAAAAAAATCTAAATATTATAGATTTTGTACGAGACATCCACCTTTCCCATTAAGACTGCGTCATCCCAGTTTTTAAAAAAGCTCGCTTTGTTTGGAAGTCAGCAGTATGACTACTTACGACAAGTTCTTGATATTCACCAGCTCCTAAGAAAAATAGAGAAAAAAACTTTAAGCAGTCATAACGATGGATTCAAGTGAATAAAACAACACAGCAAAACTTTAAGCAGTCATAACGATGGATTCAAGTGAATAAAACAACACAGCAAAACAATGTTTTTTTTATTTGTTGCTTGTGAATGCCTCGAAATGCAAACAGTATGCGGGAGCAGCATAACTTTTAGAACACGTGAGAACGCATGTTTCATGTGTTCATCTTCTAAGCAAGGTAGAGAATAGGAGACGGAAGACATTTAATGTAATATTAACTATCAGTGATAACTAGGGATGGGCGAATAGTAATCTGTGCAAGTTATAAGTGGTAAAATACGTTACGTTTTAGAATTTACTATACTTAGCTCATATAAGCCTGTATAACAAGCTTTAAACATAAAAAAAAGTCACAGTTTCACCGCAAGGGTGAAGCAATGAATGTGTTGGGACGCGTGTACGCGCGGGAGAAGCAGACACGACCGCGCGGTGTGGATCCCAAACATCAACTGGTTTTATTCAGGTTCTCTGGAGGTTCCGGAGAGCAGCGGAGGGTGGCGCTGCCTGGCGGCTTGGCTTGGCTTGGCTGCCGCCACAGCACTCCCCCCTAGTGAGTTGCCGAACGTAGTTAAAGGTCCAGGCGAGTGGGTGCTCTTGATAGCCGCCCGCTGTGCGTCAGCCGGGAGGGCACCTCGTGGACTTGGGCTGGCATTGAAGCTGGGGGTCCTGGCGATGATTCCCTTAGTGGAGGCAACACGGCGTCGTCACGGTCCATGTGTGCTGGCTTGATGCGGTCCAACGACACGACCTCCTCACGGCCGTTTCTCTTGATTGTGAATTGTTTGTTGCCACGGCGGAGGACTTGAAACGGCCCATCATAGGGTGGCTGAAGAGGTCGCCGAACCGCGTCGTGTCGTACAAACACATATGGGCACGATGTGAGCTGTGGGTCGACGTGCACCACACGCGACCCTGGGGGGCCGTGGAGGTACCGCGCGCAGTTTGCTCATGACGTTGCGTAGGCGAAGTGCATAGTCGCTGCAAGCTATGGATGCCTCCTCTGAGCCGCGCGCAAAGAGCTCTCCCGGCAGCCTGAGTGTCGTGCCGTAGACCAGCTCAGCGGCGCTGCAGCCAATGTCCTCTTTCAAGGTGGACCTTATACCCAAAAGAACGAGTGGGAGGGCCTCCACCCAGTTGTGTTCCTCGGTTGCCGTGAGCGCAGCCTTCAGCTGGCGGTGAAAGCGCTCCACCATGCCGTTGCTCATGGGGTGGTACGCTGTCGTGCGTATGCGTGAGGTGCCCATGAGCTGACTGATGGCAGTGAAAAGGGCCGATTCGAATTGTCGGCCGCGGTCTGTTGTTATCGTGGAGGGCACACCGAAACGGGCTACCCAGTGGTACAGGAAAGCACTCGCAACCGTCTCGGCAGTGATGTCCGCGATAGGAATGGCCTCCGCCCAGCGGGTGAACCTGTCGACACAGGTCAGCAGGTAAGCCTTTCCGTGGCAGGGTGGCAGTGGGCCGACGATGTCCAGGTGGACATGATCAAAGCGAGAATCCGGAGTGGGGAGTGTTCCCAGTGCTGTCGAGGTATGGCGTTGTATCTTAGAGCGCTGGCAAGCTACACATTCGCGTGCCCAGCGTCGGACGTCCCGATTTACGCCCGGCCAGACAAATCTTGCCGTCACCAGTCTTTGGGTGGCTCTAATCCCCCGGATGAGACAGTCTGTGCAAGGACTCGAACACATGGCGACGGAGGCTCGCGGGCACAAACGGGCGAGTTCTACTGACGCTTGTGTCACAGCAAACCTTGTCCTCGGATCCGGGAACTGGGATCCACTCAAGATTCAGGGCAGTGGTCGCGGTCAACAGGTGTTTCAGTTCGTCATCTTCACGTTGAGCTGCTGCCAAAGCGGGAAGATCAACCTGTAGTGTGGGCATGATGGCGTTCACAGGATTCCGCGAGAGGGCGTCCGCTACCTCGTTGTCGCCGCCTTTGACGTGGCGGATATCAGTCGTGAACTCTGATATATAGGACATTTGGCGCCGTTCACGTGCTGTGTGCGTTCCACCATCGGAGCTTAGCGAGCGCAATGCATAAGTAAGTGGCTTGTGGTCGGTGAGGACGAAAAACTCTACACCTTCCAGGAAATGGCGAAAATGTCGTATGGCAGCGTACACGGCCAGCAGTTCTCTCCCGAAGGTGCTGTAGCGGCGCTCGGTAGGTGTTAGCTTCCTCGAAAAGAAGGAAATCGGGCGCCAGATTCCCCCAACGAGCTGCTGTAATACAGCCCCGACGGCTGTATCGGAGGCATCCACCATTACGCTCTGCGGGACACCGGATCTGGGGTATTCAAGCAGTGCGGCGTTTGCCAAAGCGTCCTTGACCTCGCAGAAGGCTTCTTTTGCTTCTTGAGACCAGAAGAGGGTGTCTGAGCCATTCCGTGAAGTGGCCAGCAGGTCGTGGAGAGGTTGAAGGATCTGGGCGCAGCGGGGAATGAAACGGCGGTAGAAGTTTACCAAACCCAGAAATTCCCGAAGCTGGCGCTTGGCGGTCGGCTGCGGAAATCCTTGCACGGCTTCAACCTTGTTGGGTTGAGGAAGGACTCCTGAGGCGGAGATGACGTGTCCAAGAAACGAGAGCTGTCGCACACCAAGCTCGCATTTGGCCATGTTCACGACCTCGCCATGCTCCACTAAGCGCTGGAAAACGATGCGCAGATGATTCACGTGCTCTTCCGGAGTGCTGCTGGCGATTAGCAAGTCGTCAAGATAGGCGTGGCAGAAGCTGAGGCCGCGTATAGCACCGTCCATGAACCGCTGGAATGTCTGACCCGCGTTTCGGAGTCCGAATGGCATTTGGAGGAATTCGAAAAGTCTGAAAGGCGTTGCGATGGCAGTCTTCGGGACGTCCTCCGGGGCAACGGGAATCTGATGGTATGCCCGCACCAGGTCGATCTTCGAGAAGATAGTGGCACCGTGAAGCCTCGTCGTGACGTCGTGTATGTGCGGTACCGGGTATCTGTCTGGAGTCGTTACCTGGTTCAGCGCCCTATAGTCCCCGCATGGTCGCCAGTCTCCCGGCGTTGACTTTGGCACCATATGAAGTGGAGATGCCCAGGCGCTCGACGAGGGTCTGATGATCCCTAGCTCCATCATGTGTTCAAATTCCTGTCGTGCGACCTTCAACTTCTCTGGAGGCAAACGGCGAGGCCGCGCGTGCACGGGTGGGCCGCTGGTGGCGATGTAGTGCCGTACCTCGTGCTTCACCGCGGCGCTGGCTGGCGGCTGCCTCGTCAACTCGGGAAAATCCTGCAGAATGCGGGTAAAACGTTCTGCACCGGACGGCCCGAGCAGAGTGGGGCTCAGCGGAGGGTGGTGCGAGGGATTGCCTTGCACAGTTGCCTGCGACACGGGATCGTGAAGGCGGCGGTTGCGCACGTCGACGAGAAGGCCGAAATGCCGAAGAAAGTCCGCACCCAAGATGGCGAACTTCACTGCTGCCACGATGAAAATCCACCGGAACGTTCTGTTCAAGCCTAAATCGAGTGGCAGCGAGCGATGTCCGTAGGTGGCGATGGTTGTGTTGTTGACCGCCTGAAGGGGGGGGACGCACTAGGGACACGGCGATCGGTGGACCCAACCGGTAACACGCTCACCTCAGCGCCGGTGTCCACGAGGAATCGAAGGCCACTGTCGCGGTCGGTGAGGAAAAACACTGATGGACGACGTTCGGGGGCCTCTGTGACACTGGTCGTCCTCAGTGCCGGCTGCTCCCGTTTCCCGCATAGTCGCAAGGAGGAATGCATTTGCGAGCAGCATTGCCATGCTTCCTGTGATACCAGCAGATTCTCTGTTGCGCTGCTGGGCGCTGGCGCTCCTCGGGAGTATTGCGGGCCTGCATCGCTGCGACGGTATCGGCGAGGCGGGATATCTGCTCCCGGATGTCATGCAGCGTGGTCGTAGGCGCGCCGCCGGCGATGTCTGGCTGTAGCGCAGCGACGGACGGCGGAGCGACCGCCAGCACCGAGTCCGCGAGCTCGGCGAGTTGAGACAGGCGTTTGTCGGCAGCCGAGGCGAGGACCATACGCACGTTGACCGGAAGTCGCTGTAGGAACAGCTCGCGAAGCAGTCTGCTGTCAGCATCGGTGGTGGCTGCGCCGGCCGTGTGCAACAGCTGCCTCATGTGGCGCAACAATTGGCTGGGCGTCCGGTCCCCGAGCTCGGTGTCGTGCAGTAGCTGCTGCAGTCGCTGAGGCTCCGACGGCGTGAGGCGGCTGATGAGCAGTTGTTTCAGCGTTGTGTACGCGTTCTCTGCAGGTGGAGCGACCAGGAGATCGCGTATTTCGCTCGCTATTGCCGGTGGGAGGCTAGCGACCACGTGGTGGTACTTTGTTAGCTCAGCGGCAATACGACGAGCGGTGAATTGGGACTCCACCTGCAGGAACCATAGCTGCGGGTCCGCTGTCCAAAACGGCGGGAGCCTGATGTCGACGGCGGAGATGGCCGGTGCGTCAGGGGGGAGTCTCCATGGCGTCGATCGCTTGAAAAAAAAGGCGGTAAGCCTCGTCCGGGTCACCACTGTTGGGACGCGTGTACGCGCGGGAGAAGCAGACACGACCGCGCGGTGTGGATCCCAAACATCAACTGGTTTTATTCAGGTTCTCTGGAGGTTCCGGAGAGCAGCGGAGGGTGGCGCTGCCTGGCGGCTTGGCTTGGCTTGGCTGCCACCACAAATGCGATAGCGAAAAATTGTAATGTTATACGAAGTGAGGCTGGCAGCTAACTCTTTTTGGATCCGATCTCACGCAACTCTAGAAAACGCTTGTTTAAGAGAATTCTCTTCGCGTTGAGAGCGCAGCACGTAGAAGGGTACGCCGGCCCGGCCGCCGAGAAGGGGAGATAAAGCGCGCGCCCGCGCCCGCGCTCGTGAAATCGAACGTCGCCCCCCCCCCTGTCCGCTGTCGGCCGCCGAGAAGGGGAGATAACGCCCCCCGCTTGTAAAATCGAAGGTCGCTCGAGGGACCCCCCCCCCCCTCGCGTCTTTTCACGCTCACGAACGACGGGCGGGCCCGGTTATATATATACATATACATATACGGCAAATGACGCCGACGGCGAAAACCAGCCGCGAGTGTCCATATAATTGCTATCGCAATAAAAAGAAAACAAAAAGTCGAGCAGCAGATATGTAGACCTTAACCTTGAAGTGTGGCTTCGCGGCAGTGCGTATTTCCCCTGTATTGGGGGGTGTTGCTGCATGGCAGCCCCACGCTGCAGTGAAACCACCTTTTCAGGGCAGTTACAAGTGGTAAGAAAAAGCTATTCGTTCGTTTTGAATACTTCGAAATTTCTGAAATTTAAAATTTTGCCCGAGCGAATTGGAATACTGCAATATTTGTTCGAATATTCAAAGTGCTTGTATATTTGCCCATGTACATTGATGTTTCAAATTACAAACAGGTTATATCATACACAGACACATGATCATGCAAAAGATTGAGTTGGCTGGCTAATAGTCCGTAGTTACTTGACTACACCAAAGCCATGAAATTATTTTTTTTTTTCGTGTGTGATCCCGTCAAGGCCCAGCAAGAATACATTGTAGCCGCTGTGCTACAGTTACGAGTGAAATGGCATACATGGTTCACCTTTTTGATGCTAACCTTTATCAGCATCACACACTTCTACTGCTTCAAAGCGTGGCTCCTCTGGCTCTGTTGATGTTGAGCAGTTGTCCACAGAGGAAACGTTGTGGTCGGGACTGCGAGTGAGCAGACGAAATTGCATCAGCAGGTGTAGGCACGTCCCTACTTACGACTAAAACAGGCTGTAAAATGTAAAAGATCTTACCGTAGCCAAGTTTTCAAGTTCTGGCAAGGCAGCGTGTGTCGCAAACATCGCGTAACCAGTTGTAACTTGCATGTGAGCTAGTCTGTTTGCAAATTTGTGGTACTCTAGTTCATTTAATCATCGGCTCTGATTTCTGTAAAGTCATACAACTGGACAAAACCGTACAGAACCAGACAAAATCACATTTTGGGGTCCCTTTAAACGGTATGTAAGCAGACAACACAAGCATTCAGCTTATGATGCAGATCGCAGAAGGTGTCTTCCATTTTCCTGCCTTGTTCACTTTTGGTGTTGAACACTCTTTTTACAGAAATTTGCATGTAGTCACTACAGAGCCTAGTGTATGCTTCTTAAATAGCCCAACATATATCGCGCATTTGACCTTTACTAGCCTGTTATGGGGTGGTGCCTTTTAAAGGTATCCGGAACCACTTTTCTAAGTGATCATCGAATGACCTCAGCAGTTGCATTGCCTCACGAAATGATTGCCGCAAAAAATTATCGAATTCGTCAAGAACAAGCCAAGTCACAGTAGTCTGCCGCGAGCTTTAATCGCTTTTTCTCTCCTCTGGTCCCGATGAACACACTGAAAGCTACACAGGTAGCGATGGCACGGTGGAAGAGAAGTTACGTCAACACACAGTATGACCTTGAGCGCGTGATGAAAGGCAATAGCACTCCCGTTGTGTGTTGTGTAATGTTCACAGACTATGGAGCGCGGCGTCCGGCTTGTGACAGCACCCTTTGGCAAGGAGCTCAGCTGATCCAAACACCACTCTTGATTTATGTTGTGTATTGGCCAACAGTATGTTATCTGTTCGACATCAAACAGCAGGCGCCGGTAGCTCCAAAGAGAGTGAGCACAAGCCTCTGTATGAAAAGAAGGTGCCCGAGCGCATGGTAACTTCACGCTTCGGTTCTAAACTCTCCTTCCAGCGCCCGACTGCAAGATTTCGCTGAGCTGTTCATAGCAGTGTCTGCAATTCCGCGGGATGTGTTTTCTCGCCGAGCCCAAGGGCTGGTTCACGACCCCTCTAGGATGGCCGTAATGTACAAGAAACCACCTCTGGTACTCACATCTGCACGTTGGCAGCTGGTGAAGCCACCTCCAGCGCCGTCTTCAATGCCTCCGAGCGTACTTTGAAACGCTTCTCGGCTGACACATTCTACACCCTGTGGCTTCTGTCCCTGCCAGGCCATGTTGCAATGGGTCATGAGGTCATAGCCCGTGCTGCCCGACATGAAGTCCATCATGACCTCGTCACCCACGCGGAGGACACGGCGGAGGTCACCCTTGATGAGCTTTCCGTCCTTGTAGAAAGCAAATGCCTGGACCTCCGTGTAATTTGTGAGTCCACCCTGCTCAACACTGACTATGGCCGAACGCTCGTGGACTTGTGCGACCACTCCCCTCACATCGTTGTGTGTGGACACGAGGCACTCCGGAGACGGCGGGCGTGGTGAAAAGGACTCACTGAGGTCACCTTTGCTAATGTTATTAACCTGCAGAAAATGCAATTAGTTAGTACCGTACATGATAATAATAGTATTTATTGCTGGGGCATTACATTCAAAAGCCACAATATGATAATGAGAGGCACCGTAGTGGAAGGCTCAGGAAATTTCGACCACCTGGGGTTCTTTAACGTGCACCTAAATCTACCATAACCCACCGCATAATGCAGAAGCCACATTTCAAGCTGGCATTAGTGCAAATACATCTTCAATGCGTTTGCGCTAATGCTGCCAGCAATCCAGATTGATTAATCGATCGATTGAAGGCTCACTGGCAGTATACCTTTGTTGCTAACCTGAAGCATGCAGATCCAGTAGGCCAGCAATTTTTGATTGATTGATTGATTGATTGATTGATTGATTGATTGATTGATTGATTGATTGATTGATTGCAGACCTGCTGGAGCTTCACCTCTTTTGCTAACCAGCAGTATGCAGAATCTGTCAGCCAGAAATTTCGACTGATAGACTGGTTTATTGATTGAATGCTAACTAGGGTTTCACCTTTGTTGTTGATAACCTGCAAGAATGTGCAATTAGCTGGCAAGCAATTCTAAATGATTGAATGATCGATCTATTGAACGAGTGAATGCTCACTGGGGCATTTGCCTCTGTTGTACTTAACGTGCCAAATGTATAATCATTTCGCAAGCCATTTTAAATGATTTATTGATTGATGCAAATTTACAAAACCTCTGGAAAACTACAGCTAAACTTCTGACTGGCAGTAGCTCGTTAATGTGCATTTAAATCTAAGTAAGTAAGTGGTTTTAATATTCTAACACGGTCAGAATGCAGCTACTGCGGCTGATTATTGAACACAAATGCACAGCACATGAATTCCACAGCCATTTGGGTTGTAAAATGCAGTACTCCAGAATGCTACATGTAAATCTCCTATTGCTGCTCTACGTTCCTCCTCCAAGCCTTTGGCAAAACAATTTTTCTTCTTATTCAGAAACTACTTACGCATATACTGTCCACATTCATCTTTTCTTTTGGAACTTGGTCTGCAAAAGATACGAAAACAAAACAGTGTTAACGTCACACACAAAGCAATGCTCAGGCAAAATTGTTAACTGAAGTGATTCATAGAGAAGCTCTCTCATTTTTTTGCATTGTTCATTTGTTTATTGTGGCTATAGGTAACAACCATCTCAGTGGTAAGGCCGGTTTAAGGATGCGTGTCTGAGCTAAACTTTAATTCGAAAAGCTGGACTGAAGAGATGCAAAATGAACACGGGATGAACAGAAGTATTTGTGAGAGGAAAATGTCGTGATGGTGCTCTTTTAGGACATCGTTGAGCACTTACCGTGTTGGTAGCTTGTGTCATGTTTGATGGTAACGACCATGTCTGGCTGCCGCTGATGAAGAGCGGTTGTGGATGGTTTGTCGCTGGCTTGTGGTGCGAGTTGTTTTTCAGAAGAACTGGTAGCGGGGCCAATGCCACGAGAGTTGATGGTGAAGGGAGCGCTTTCCGAGGATGTCCTCTCAGGAGTTTCGGCTTTGCTGCGGAAAAGGAAGAAAAAAGCACTCATTGCCGACAATGTGAAGAGATTAAATCAAAGTGTCAAGTGGGCTGCCATAGGTGCATTAATGAGAAACGAACATGTGGTAGCACCTCCGTTCTATTCTCAGTTTTCATCTTTCTGTCATTAAAGAGGCACCAGCCCACGGTTTGCTTGCCAGGGCCGGAACTTTCTTGAACTCTGACTATTTCAAAGAAGCCGACACGCACTTTCTGGCCTCTATACTCTGTAACAACCTAAAAAAAGAATGTCAGCTCCGTGCACAGCCATTGCCGCGCCCTCCCACAAAGATAACTTGCATAAATGCTCCATCCAGTTGCACTTCCTCATTTCCGTGACGTCACTAACTTCATAAGTGTTTCAGATAGTTGACTCTACCGTACAGAAACAGGTTTGTGTCGCTGCTTTTATGTAAAAAACTTGAACGTCCGAATAAATTTTGTCGAGCACACCGACATCGCTGCTCAGCTAAACTTAACATTTTAGTTAGTTACGACGAACCCTTTACTCTGTATATGCGTAGTATTTACATTAGCCAAGGAAAAGTAGTTACGGTTCAAGCAGAAACCAGCTAGCACGACTGTCTCGCACAGATGAAGGGCAGGCGTAATCGTTCTGTCAGCAGAGCTGACATTTTTTTCTTAGGTTGAAACTGAGTATAGCAATGCTCAAAGGTGGATGGTTTGTTTTCTGTATCAATTAAGTCAAATGCAAGTTATGGAGACATGCAAACTCACGATGGTCGGTCATAGCCAGCGAGGACAGGATGGCCATTTGCTGGAGCAGCAATGTTGGGCTCCATGGACGAACGACCGTCGTATGTCCACTGAGAGTCGCAACCCGGAGGTACTAAAGTGGGCTTGTCTTTTTCGCCGTGATGTTTGGCGACTACAGCGCTGCTCTGCGTCACGACTGTCTGGGATGATGTAGGTGTGACGTGGGTGTTGAACATTGGTCCCTGAGTTGTTCCTGTCAGTTTCGTTGGCACTGGAAAGGGGGCTCTCCTTCGCAGAGGTGTAGGACTCTGCAGAGAGTAGACGACGCGGGTAGACGTGAAACGCGCTACTTGCAGGATTCCACGAAGATTTTGGAAATGGGGCCCGAGGGTCACTCGCAAATGGTACAAAGAGTGGCTTGGTGCCATTAATATTGGTGCTGAAGTCACTCTTGAAGCCGTATCTCTCGCTCGTCGGTGCCACCAAGCCATTGTCAAAGACCTGACTGTAGTTTTGCTGCATCACAGTCGACATAAGCGTGGCCTGCCACTGCGCAAATGGTACAAAGGTTGGCCTGGTGATGAAGTCACTCTTGGAGGCGTATCTCTCGCTTGTCGGCGCCACCAAGTCAATGTCAAACACCCGACTGTAGTTTTCCCGCATCACAGTAGTCACCAGAGTGGCCTGCCACTGCGTGGTGCCTGTGCCGATGTCAGTCACGAGGTGCGCATCAAAGCATACTTTGTCACCCACTGAAAAAATGGCCGACACTTTCTCCTCTGGTCTCACGAGAGTGCCCGATATGCACTGTCTGTCGAAAATGGCACATTCTTGATTGTCCAGACCGAACTTTAACGTTCCCCCCACTTTCATGCACGGAGTCAATTGTGCCCACCTGGTTTGAGATCTTCTCCCCACGTCCCTGACAGGGTGCTGGCACAGATGGATAACAGGGCTGTTTAAAGTTGACCTCTGATTCTAATAGCCTCACCCGCACTGCTTGAAACCGGGCCTTAAACTTTGCGGGACTCCTTTCAATGTCCAACTCAACGTTGTCCCCTTCTTTGAGACCAAAGTTTCTCTTGTCATTCAGTCTGGGATTCACGACAGATGACCGGTGGGCAAACACGGTTGCCCGCAGTGGGTCTTCTATGTCGATGAATCCGTAGCCCTCCTTTACTACAGAGACACGGCCTTTTAAATTGGACATGGCTCCCTCGACATTGTCCGAGTTGACGGGTGCATTGAGCTTTCCTGGCATCATAATTCTGGAGCTACCGTGGTCTCAACTTGTCATGATCTGCAGAAAGAGCAGAACCACCACGTTCTCATTATAGGTGGTGCATATGAACTTCCACAGTGGCTTGCTGCAAAAGAAGTAAGTCCACGAGTACAGGAATTTGGAAATGGTATGCAACGTAAAAAGAACCAGTTCTCGTGGGCATGCACTGCTATGTGTTACTTCGTGAAAGTGCCGTACACACTTTTGGCCTGCATAGCTGTTGAATGATGAGACAGTGACAGTGGTGGTAGCCAGCGGGGGTTTGGGGTGTTGGTCTTTTTTCCTGTGTAGTAACATGAAGTCCTTATGTAGGAGCTGTGATAACATAATATATGCACATTTATGTCCCTAAGTTAAAAATGCACCATGTGCCCTCGCAGTTCGATTTCAGAACTTTTGCCAGCACCAAAATTCGTAGACGTAAACAGCCAGAGTACTCCACGTCACCGAGGCCGTGTGAAGTACCAAAGCATCACAGTAACGAACTTTTTTTTTTTTTTTTTGCTTGACGTGTGCTGCAATAAGTACATTGAGCTAACCAACTAGTCTAATTGCTGGTATAAAAATACTCCCGATTAGAAAGGTACTTCGTTTATTGCTTTTAATGTGCTGCACTGAAAGGAACTGCAACACTTTGTCCATGAAAAGCTCTTTGCATCTGAATCCACCAGGCCAGTGGCATTGCAGGTACAAGCAAACGTTAAAATGTATACAGTGAATATGCCACAAAAATTTCAGATATTCATATACATACAGGTGCAATATGCTCTTTTCCAACGATCATTCCATTTGAAGGGATCTTAAAACGGGGTTGACTAATAGTGTAAGAGTTTTGGTGATTGACGATAAATATTTACCATCATAGTTGCTGAACTGACGCTTATAAGACGCGCCAAAAAATAAAAAAAGTCACAGTTTCGCTGCAAGGGCGAAGCAATGAATGCGATAGCAACAAATTAGAATGTCACACGAACGGGAAACAACTCGATACTTGCAGCGCGCTGCTCAAGCGCAAAGACCGCACAAACACAACACACACCGGACAAACGCAAACTATCAACTCTCACAGCTTGACACTTGCACCACGCTGCTCAAACACAGACAGATGCTCGAAAAGAATACACAGGTTTACACAGGACGAACATAAACTAACTGCTGTCACAGTTTTTACTAGTTTGTGGTTGATCAGCGCACTACAAGAATCGACTGTGCCAGCGCCTTCTCGTTGAACATTGGGGCGCACGCATCCTGCAACGTGGTGACGTTCGAAGCATTGCTTGCCCAGGGTTCCTCATTGCGAATTGGCACAGAAATGGGCCACTTTCTAGTGCACATCTCAAGAGCAGTTGAAACAAATTGTAGGAATGTTGCTTTAAAGTGCGCCCTTTGCGCCAAAGTGCATCCTGCGGGTGGTACTAAACACGCCAAAGCGCCTCCGAGATCTGTGTACCAGGTGCATACTAATTGCTCATCGTTACCGTGCCAAAGAACATGTGGCACGTGGCAGAGCTGTCTAACGCAACAAGGGGTCACAAGTTCGAGTCTCGGCTGCGCACTTCAAAAATTTTTCTGCTTAATTTTTTTTTAATCTGTGACTTTATAGATATCCCCTTCAGGCGCATTGTGATGCACTGTCCGGAAATGTCTAAATTTCGCACAACATAATTTTAAGGCACTCGTTATTACATTCCAAGAAAGAAAATTAAGAAATACTTGTGCGAGCTTTGATAATTTATCTTAATTAGCGTATAATTAAATATTTAATTATCCTGCAGCCTTCATGTTCGATTTTTACGCAAAAAGAAGGTAATCTCAGACTCAAAATGCACACCCAGTTCGTTTTTGGCTCTCTTCATTTTGAGCAGACAAAAAAATACTTATGAAAATGGTCCTCGAACATGGCATGCCCAGTGACCCATCAAACATCGTAGTGTCTTCATCAAAGTGATCGACTGCAGTCGTATGCAGCACAATGGGGTCAAGTCAAGACACGTTGACTATGCAGAAGGTTAAATTATTCCTATGTGCAATGTATCTTGCCCTGTCTTTCTCACTATTCCGAGGAACTGGCAAAAACAAGTGGCGTCCACATATGTGAACGCTGCGCCTGAAGAGGATATATATATATGGGACATGACGGCGACGGCGAAAATTCGCCGAGAATGTCTATATAATTTCTCTCGCAATAATAACTGCGATATTATGACAGAAAGAAAATACTGGCCAATGGCGGCTGGAGCGCACCGGCAACCGTCCCGCTATCTGAAAAACCGGCCGGGCTGGTCTAAAACCGGACAGGTGGCAACCCTAAGGCGCCCGTGCTCGCGCACTTATATCGTGAGGAGAGAGATTTGTATGTCTTGTGCTGTCGCTGCAAAGTTTGCGTTGAAGCTACAGACTGCACGAAGGCTACTTGCTCGCTGCAGCGGGCGCGTTTGCCAAATGTCTGAGCTACCAGTTAGGAGAGCCAAAGTAGGAGTACAGCAGGGGCTAATTGGCTGTCGACACTTGCAGCGCGCTGCTCAAACACAAATTAACAACTGTGGTAGCTTTTAGTTCGTGCTCCTCCCGTGTGTTCTTTTCTTGCGTCCTTCTTTGTGTTTTAGCAGCGCGCTGCAAGTATCGAGCTGCGACAGTCGTTTGTTCGCGCTCGTCTTTTGTGCCTTCTTTTCATGCATCCTTTGTGCTTGAGTAGCACACTGCAAGTTTCGAGCTGCTTTCCGATCTTCGCGTACTTTTTTTTTCTTTGTTCATTCCTCCTCGATGGTGCATATGACTGCAGCTGCCATCCCACGTCTCGGCAAACGCACGTGCAAGCATTCTGAAAAATAGCGTCGCCACCGGAGCGTTCGATATTCCGCAACACGCCATCTCGCGCAACGCCTTCGACTCGGGAGAGTGGTGGATCGAAAGTACTTATTCGTGGTTTCAACATTGCAAATAAATTATTTTTTCATCTGACTGCTGTCGATCGTACCTCGTTAAAGTGTTCCCTCAATGTTTACTCGATAGCTGTTCGCGGTTATAGTCACAAGCGAATTTCGATGAAAGCACATGTAAATTCGCAATTTTCTCACGGGCTTGGCTACTACTACGAAGTTGAGAGCTCGCCCGGACGTCAACCTGTGGGCATATGTAATGGTACAAACTGATGTGAAAATACGAGGCGTCTGTCGATTTTAATTAATAATAATAAGGTTTAGTGTCCCAAAAGCACGATATCATTATGAGCGGCGGCCGCGCACGGAATTCGATATCGCGACCTTCAGGTCAGCAATCGCGGGTCAATTGTAATTAAGCCTGCTTCCATTTCGATCTTGAGTGATCTCCCTATTCCGGAGTTAGCGTTATGCGGTGCTTAATCAAAGAAGCGAGTACCGAGACGAACGTGGCTAGCTGGAAGCGTCCCTTCGTCGACATTAATTCGCGCCGACTAAGCTATGTTTGAAGCCTTACCCGAATTCGAATCGTCGGCCAAGATCGCGCACTGCTTCGACTCCGATGAGGTGACCGAATTTATTGGAGCGATGCCTGCCTCGGAGCCTTTGACGTGTCGCGTCAAGACACCTGCAGAAACGTTCGCGGCGTTCGCACGAGTCGAGGGTTCCTCGAGGCGCAGCACGAGACCTCCGTGAACGCGCGTGCTCGAGGTGCTACAATCGGACACTTGAACCGAGCTTATTAAGAGGGGGGGGCGTTTAGTTATGGATAAATAAATGAATGTATTGCGCGACAGAAAGTATTAAGAATCAGGCCTTAGATGAATTTGCGAAAGTGCGCCCCGCCGGAAAAACTTTGGTGTCCGCAGATAACCACAGGTGGATATGCGCCACAGGAATTGGGACAAGCCCCACTACCGAGTACAGCAGGTGCGGGCGTTAAAACGAAAACTCTGCTCAACGAAGTGGATCATGTGAAAGAGAGAAAGGAAGAGAAAACAGAGAGAAGGTGAAAGAAAAATAGCAATAGCGAATAAACACATGAAAAGATAGAGAGGAAGAGAAAGAAAGAGACACGGAAGAAAAAACAGAGAGCAAGACCGAAAGAGAAATAAAGAGATAAATGAAGAGAAAGAAAAGAGCAAAGAGAGAGAGAAAGAATGATAGAAAGACATGAAAAAAAAAACAGACACGAGAAAGACG
Organism: Rhipicephalus appendiculatus; assembly: GCA_030522465.1. Lineage (NCBI taxonomy): Eukaryota > Metazoa > Arthropoda > Arachnida > Ixodida > Ixodidae > Rhipicephalus > Rhipicephalus appendiculatus. The sequence continues at coordinate 109,835 of JALIZH010018976.1, forward strand.
ACAAAAAGAGGGAGCAGACAGAAAGAGAAAGAAATAAAGGGAAATGAAGGGAGAGAAAGGAGCAGAGAGAGAGACAAGGAAAGCGAGGAAAGAGAAGTAAAGATAGATAGAGCGAGAAGGAGAAAGAAATGAAAGAGGTACAATAAAGAGACACAAGAAACTTAGAGAAAGAGAAGAAAGACAGAAAAAAAATTAGCATAGCTTGCACTGGAGGTGTAATGCAAAAGAGACAGCTGAGCTGGTGAGTACCCATATAGCCCCGGCTTTTGCTGTTCTGCTAAGTTTTGCGCATTTTCTCTATCTTTCTTGCTCTATTTCTTTCCTCTTCTCTCTGTTTTTGTCTTGTTTTTCTTGGTTAATTTCTATTTATTTATTTATCTCTCTATTTTATTCCTTCTTGTTTTCCCTTCCTCTTTGATCCATTCTTTCTCTCTCCTTCTCTATTTCTATATATCCTTTCCTCTCTTTATCTCTCTCTTTACTCTTTTCTCTCTTTTTCTTTGATTCTATCTCTTTCTGCATTTCTCTCTTTTCCTTTCTTTCTATGCGATGCTTTACTCTCTCCCCTCCTCCTTTCCCTCACCCTCAACATCACGTTTCTTCTTCTCGCGCTTACTTCCCTTTCCCTCCCCCCTTGCTACACTATACTATACAAGGCTATGCTATACTCTGCTGGTGTGCTTGGATAGCCGAGTGGTTAGGACAGTTGCCTTCGGATCGAGGTTATGCGGGCTCAAATCCCACCTCGTGAAGAATTTTTTTATTTTCGCCAAGAATCTCTCTTTCGCTTTCGTTATACCTCTTTCTTTCTTTCTGTCTCTCTTTATCTTTCTCTGTGCTCTCTCATTCATCAGGGTGATCACAGGCCACACTGGAGAAATGGCGTACATGTTCTGGGAGCAAAGCAGATGATGTAGAGTGTGCGTGCAGGTTCATGATGATGATCATTTCTGTTTCCGACAGACTAACTACAGCGAGCTTAAACAGCTGTACTGTTAAGAAAGAGAAATGAGGAAGGCCACCCAGCTCCGCTCTTCCTTCCGGCTTGGCACCGCTAGTATGTAGCTGCTATAATTTTTATTACGGAGGAGCTATTAAGCTTCTCGTTATGCCGCCCGGTGTCACCAGAAAACTATCATCATCATGAAATGCCACGCGCTCTTTTCGTCCTCTTCTTCTTCTGCTCCGCTCCCCGAACATGTGCTCCCGGTGAGCGCTCACCCGCTGCGCTGATTTGTTCCGCGTGGGATGCAATAACTCTAATGGGCGAGAAAATGAGTACAGAGAGAAGGAGAAAGAAATAGATAGAAAGGGAGAGAGAGGAAAGGAAGACAGAGAATAAAAGATATAAAGACAAAGAAAGAAATAGGGAAAGAAAAAAAGACAGGGAAAAGAGAAAAAACACAAAGATAAAGAAATAGAGATAGAAAGAGGAAGCGAAAAATAGTGAGAAAGGGAAGAAAGAAATGGCAAAAACAGACAAAATAGAGGTAAAAAAAAACAGAAAGAGGAAGAAAGCAGAAAAATAAAGAGAAACAAGGCAGGCCAGCAGCTCCGCAGCTCCTTCAGGCTTGGCACCACTAGTGCAAAGCTGCCTTAGTTTTTTTTTTAGGTTATCCCTCTGCAAACTCGAATGCAAATGGTCTTGGTGCAGATCTTAACAAGATGGAAAGGTGCTTTGAGGGGGGGTCTTATCCCCCCTAAAAATGGGAGCCGGAATGGCAACCCATAGCGTCTCAGTTGGTATGCCAGCACAGTAATGACAACCAAATGCGGTTGCACACCCAAAGCACTCTATATAACTGTGAGAGAGGGAGGGAGGGTGGCAGCGTCCCCCCCTTTCCTACTGTATTGCAAGTGTGTGTGTCTGTGTATGGAAAAACTGCAAGAATTATGGGGGGCTGACGCACTCCGGCCGTGCCCCTCAGCCTGGCAGTTCCTATTATGCTCTGGTCTATCTGCTTGCGGACTTACGATAACCTTGAATTTTGGGCGAGATTAGTATGAGTACAAACGATAGTTCAGCAGTCCTCATCATAAATATTATTTAACTTTTCATCTCCATTTAATTCCTTGTCTTCAGTGTTAAGTAACAGGTTATTACAGGTTGGCATACCAGCCAGGGCCTGCCACTGCATTCTTAAGGTTATCAAGAGAGAGATCTTCGTTCACGCGGAGGGTTTTGAATGCAAAATGCTGAACGCGATTCACTTTACTGTGGACACTGTATTCTAAAGGAGCATTGGTGCTGTATTCTCATACCACCTATAGAATAACTTCAAGCTTGCTTGAGCTTCGACTTCAAAAGCAGAGCGCAATAGCGTAATTGGGCCCTGTTTGTACCGCCTACGCAATCACTATTCCGGATTCACTTCTCGGTGGACACCGTGGCGCAAAGAAAGGAAAATCTGGGTGGTAGAGATTTTCTTGCTATTAGTTGCCACATGCAAAACAAGGAACTTATGCTGATGTATGTCATGAATGAGAAGAAGGAAAGCCAAATAAATAAAGGGGCTCGATCATAACAAAGCCACAGGGTGAAAATGTGTATTCTTCTGTGGCCAGTTGTGTTCTGTTATTTTTCGATTTGTTTCATTCAATCATAAGTCATAATTGATCACCATGCTAACACATACATATAGCCATCATTTACCGGGTCAAAAAGTCTTCATGTTAGAGGCTTCGCAAAAATACAAATTTTTGATCATTCTAATGTAATGAACAACCATAAGTCGCAAGTGCTACCACAGGCAGAAACTCTTAAATAAAGGCTATACGTTCTTAAATGAAAATTCAGCTTTTTAGCAAATATCTTGTTCTGGGCCCATTTGTCCCCAGTAGCACATGATCACGGTACAGTGGTTTATATAATGAAACACTGAAAAATTTCATCTGGTTGAGATACTAATTTTTAGGATGGAATGACTTCACTTCTGCTACACAGAGTAACTTCATATGCATCTTGGTTCATTGGTTGTAGGTGGACAAAATGTGTTGTCACTAGAACATGCATACACACCCACACACACAGTCAGTATAGAGCATCCTTTAAGCAGCGATTGGTTTAGTTCTAAATTCTGCGGTAAATGCAGCTCCACTACTGTGAAACGTCAGGAAGTGCATAGCATGGGCACCCAGCGATTCCCGTTTGTAGAGTTCCCGCAGCTCTGTTTTCCAAACCACCGATGACGTCAATGTTTGATGTAAGCATGTAGAGTTTCCCCGGCACGAGTCCAATCTTGTTAGGGAGATTCGCAAACTCGGTGTTCAACATGGGTGCTGCTTTTTTGCTGCACTTTATCGACTTCCCGTTTCTTATGGCACTTTAGATGATGATGATGAATCAACCTTTATTAAGCCCAACTATGTTAGTGGTGCACGCAGGCACCAGATGGGGTGGTTCCCTAGTTATGGGACCCATATGTCCCCAGCAGTTCCTGGCCCCTGTCCGTCAGTGCAAGCTTAGTCGGTAGGGCGGGGCTAGATAACAAGGTCTCCCATCGCTCAAGAGATTGGGGGGTGTTGGGGGAAGGGGGGTCCCGAGTTCTGTGCACTCTGCCAAAATGTGCAGCAGGATGGCGATCTGGGCCGAGCATGAGCCGTAAGAGCTACCGCACCCGGTTACCAGCTTTTGGGACATTACCCGGATGTACCGAGAGGAAAGGTGTAGACTGCCAGAACCGCACTTTAGAGACACGTTGTCTGCAGAGAGTTCTTTCAGATTGTTTCCTCCTTAAGTTGTAGTGACTCCGCTGCTGTGGTGTAGTGGTTATGGTGCTCGGCTGCTGACCCGAAGGTCGCAGGTTTGATCCCGGCCATGGCGGTCGCATTTTGATGGAGCCAAAATGCTATAGAGGCCCGTGTACTGTGCGATGTCAGTGCACGTTAAAGAACACCAGATGGTCAAAATTTTCGGAGCCCTCCACTACGACGTCCCTCATAATCATCATATGGTTTTGGGACATTAAACCCCAGATATTATTATATTATTGTTATTTGTTGTAGCGACGAAGACGCCGGAGAAGCGCCAGTGGGAGGAGAAATCGCGCGCTTGGCAAGGCGGTAGCACCCTCTCTTCCACGGCACAGCTGTCAGCCGCATGTGTTCGAAGGGTTTTTAGCAATTCTAAGTTATTGTGATTACTTCTTGGCTATTTCTGTTAATTGTATTTTTAGACCTTGTTCATTGATTTAAACCTGGTTTTGATCACTGCTAGCCTTGTTTTAGGCCTGCAGTGAGCACTTGATTGTGAGCACTGATCACACCTCAGGAGATCAGTGGACGACGAGCTAAGCCCCTAAAGTGCTACAGATTTAACACTGGTACCAGTGTACACTGGTACCAACAACTTTTGTTTACTGAAAGCTCAATTCTTCAAAAGCACAATGAGCAATTCTTTACATTATCTTTCCATGAAACTTGAGACATGGCAGTCTTGTGTTATTAGACGCCGACTCATTCACAGAAACTGCAACCATAGTCCATTCAGCACATGATCAGCCCCTTACATTTCGAAGAAGAGTGCGCAAGTGGAAGGACCAATGATCAGATTTTAAGGACAGTCACTACATACAAAGCTTTTCGACCACCTTACCAGGCCAAATGAGTGCATGGGTAGTTTTTGATAACGCTCACGTACCAGCTGTATACTATAAGTGATAACAAATGCGTATCTTGATTTCACAGCCGTACAGTCACCAACCATGCTTTCATAATGCACAGGTTGAATGCCCACTGAAATGCATTCCCAAAAACATGAACTATGTCAGTTCCACTCCTAGACTGCACATAAATAAAAGACAAATATGTAAATATGCCTTTCATGTACAGTTATCACAGTTGTACAGAACCACAGGACTGTGCAGTTCAAATGCCCACATCAGTGCTCTCATAAATAAATGAAGTAACAAACATTTTTTTTTTTTGCATATATGAATATCAACTGTCAAATAAAGCACTCTCTTATCACCTTACAACAATAATGTCTCTTTAGCACTTTCATTTTGGCAATGTCCAAAACATGAATGAATTAGCCTTAATAATGCAAAGCCTGGGCTGTCCAGAAAGCAGCAACTCCACAGTTTCACCATGAAGTTGATTGTCGGGCTTATTTGCATTACATTCTTTCGCGTCGCATAAGTTCAAATCGTGGCACGTTTCTGCTCCATCTGACATAGCTCTTCATCCCACATCGAATCATAGCTGAAAAGAGAGAGGAAGGGAAAAATTAACAATGTACACACTTTTAACCATGACATATTTACAGTCTTCGACTTTCAACATGAACGCTGCACTGCAACACTTAAAAAACACTAGCAACATAGTGCATCCCGCTAATTGCGGGAAATAAAAGTTTCGGTTGTGCACTGTGAATAGACTCCCCAATAAGTTTTCGCGCAATTTCATCGCTGGTAGAGCAGTTAACGAAAAAGACTCGACTTTTTAGCTTTGTTCGCAAGTGTTGACCTAGAGGACAAGTTATTTTATGTGCTAGCACCTAGGACTTGCGTGTGTCACAGCTGCCCTGGTACAACAGCAGTTTGTCATGAATACCCTCTGTTAAGAATATAGGTGTGGAGTCTTTCAATAAACACAAATATCAAACAGATTCATCTTCGTAGGAAGCGCACAACTTTTACACGAGGACACGAAAGACGAAATACCAACTTGCCCGATCTACTTGTTTATCAAACAGATTGGACCACATGGAGTACGTGCAGTCCATTCTTTCGTGCTCAGCTACAATGAACATCAAGTGTACACAAATTTCCATTCCTTGAAGGTAAGCTCTGCAAGTTTTATCGCACATATCTACAATTGCCAGAACTTGGAGGAGTGGCGCGCTTTCTTTCATTCTCATCTTCCGTGGTATGCCGGTCAACTAACATCCACAAATACGCCCACTATGCATACTACATTCAGCTTCTATATGCAGGCGCTTCACTGATGTGGAACTTTATATCATCATTTTCTTCTGTGTCTTCAGACATGCGTTACCTTGGGACATTGTACTTCTAAGTGCATGAAAACTCGACTTGCTGCGCAAGCATAAGGAAAAAGGAAGGAGACAGGAAAGAGCGCAGACTACCAACTGTTC